>JAULJZ010029902.1:0-15170 GCA_032270985.1 Heliamphora pulchella | reverse complement strand
TGCTTTGAACAACAAACTAATACTACAAAACTAAAGACATACATCCTCAATGTAGAAGTCAAGATCAGCATTGGAGATGATTTTTCCATCAGAATCCACAACATGAGTTTTATTCTTGTATGTAATCAAAATTGTCCTGCAGGGCAATAAGCATGGCAAATAGCTCAGAAGATCATAACCAAATGTACGTACTCAACCACAAACAAACAAGAAGCAAGAATTTGCGGAGCAGCGGTGCTAATTCTAATTTTTCTTGTGACGTCGTGTCTGGGCAAGAAGTGCGAGATTGGTGAATCTATCCTATTGAGTTACTTGAAGATGCGGGAATGGTTTAATGTAAAAATATGCCGTTTGATATCGCCCCTTCGATGGCTATTCCCCTTTCGATTTCCCCATCCGACACTTAACCGACGAAAGAGAGGGGGAAAGATCTACATAATATTTCACCTCAAAGTGTGTTCATCCACTGCCATGTAAGTTACAAGCTTCCCAAGGGAGACGGTCCAATATGCTTTCAAGAAGGTCTGGACACCTGATAGCAACTGCTGCTGTTTGACCCCATACAATAACAACTTCAACTGAAGCAATCAGCGGCCTGTCTTAACCTCTTAAATAAAAAATGCACAAGATAATTCTGGATAAATATTAATAGGGTGATTCTAAATGCGCTTTTTCTTTGGACACTTGTACAAATATTGATTCATCGTGTACAAGTGTCTCGATGCATAAGGTGGGTGTCCAAAGAAAAGAAGTGTGCGCATTTAGAATCACCCCCATCAATATCTGTCTTCCTTTAATCAAATGCCTGATAACAAGCAAGTTCCAACATAACTTCATTTATCCTAATCAATTGGGGCCTAATCAACATAAAGCAGGGCAGAAAACCAAACCAAACCAAACTAAATATTTGTCCTAATCAATTGGGGCCGGCTATATGAATCATTTTCCATCATTAAGCTAAAGCAAGGCAGGAATTTAAGATAAATGCATTCAAGATGAATCAATAAAGACGAAAGACATATTGTTCCTGTGTATATTCAATAATAATGAATTTCTCAAGTTTCTTTCCCTCATTTTTCCAAAAGCAAACTTAATTTCTTTCATCAAACAAAAATGTGCCCAACTTACTTCTAACCTACTCCAACTTTGAAAGTGTCGAGACACCCTTTGTTCTCTTGTATGCATCACTTTTCTTAATTGCATATTTATACTTAAAACTAATCATGTCATAATATTTCCAGTGAATCACCCAGTCATTCAAGACCATATAATCACCATTTCCAAACACACCACCAAATCTAAAATAATTCCACCTTCAAATTGTAAAAAAAAAAAAATCCACCTAGACGTCAAAAAAGAAAAGAGTAAATAAATAAGGTCGTTATCAACTCAAACATAGAGGGTATTTGTTTAAGCATATTTTTAAGCTTTTAGCTTGTACCTCACCAAAATTTAAGAAGATCCAAAAAATGTGCTTAACTTTTTGCTTGTAACTTTCAATTTTAAATCAACAAACACAAATCTTATTACTTAAAATTATAAGTTTACAATTTTAACAAATATTTATAATTTCTGCTTAGAGTCATAATCAAAACTTTTCAGTTATAATATATAAATTCATAATTTCACTTACACCAAACACCCTCCTTACACAAATCTTTCTACTTCTAAACAAAATTTGCTTCAAATTTTGCTCTAAATGTGCAAGACGGGGAAAACATTCATAACAAGTTAACAATACCTGATCACACTGCCTCATAAGCCTAATCTCCTGCTCAGTCTTAATCTTCATCTTTGCCCAGTATTGACAAAACGACCGAAATTGGTACACAAACTCAGACTGAAATTGGTACACAAACTCATCCTCCATGTCCCACAACCACTGGTTCGGCAACTGCATATTCACCACCTCATGCAACACCACCTAAACGCATTAACACAAAACAAGATCGACGCCACATATGTATACATATAAGCAATCAGAAATGCAAAATGCCCATAAAACTATTCGTAATGAATGATCTAAATTACACTATTTGCAATCTGGGTCATACCTCTAGTGAATTGGACTATTCATTTTGAATGGTGAGTAATTTTATGGGTAAATTTTATACGTGTGTAGCATTATAGAAATGCTAAGTACTCGTAAAAACTATCCATAATTTGAAATGAATAGTCCAAACTAAACTATTTGTATGAGAAAGAGAATCACACCTCAAATGAATCTGAAACATTCATTTTAAATTATAGGCAATTCTATAGAAAAGTTTTATGGAATTGTAATAACATTACATAAATGCAATCGGGGTTGGGTTGATGGTTGAGATTTGGGGTTTAGGAGTTTGCTTCTTTTTGGTTTCAAGTTTAAAATTTCTTTAAGTGGCATCAATTCTTTTGGTCATTTTATTCGAAACTTCATTTTTAATTGGGATTTCACAAATAGGCGATGAGACTGGTCTCCATGAATTAAATAAGCTGCCCGAACACCTGAGTTATCATATATATACACAAATGCTACGCACCCATAAAACTTACCGTCAAAACTATCCAGATTTTGAAGTGAATGGTGATGTGGGTTATATTTGGATCATTTATTTTGAATCGTGGAAGAACTCGTTTATCAGGTGGATATATCGTATACGTTCTTCTCTTGGATGTGGCGGTGTAAAGGTGCACCATGAACGACTTCACTGAGTCCGCCACTAAATTTGGGTCGTAGCCCGCCGCCTCCGCCTACTGCGATTGCCCGATGCCGACGGTGTCTTCGTACTCGTTTGGAGGCGCCATTTTCATTTTGGGTTAATTTCATTTTTATTCTCTAAACTATCATAAGTTTTTTTATTTCTTCCCTCGATTATCAATTTTACTTATTTGGTCCCTCAACTATTTAATTTATCTCTACTGAGTCAAATAAAAAATTACCATTTACTAAAAGCTATCTATTTTTTCTTTTTATACTCTACTATATTTTGTTAACATAAAAAGAATTAATTTTTCCATCACAAATCACAAAATTACAATTTTTCCAATAAAAAATAAGTAAAAATTGTTATAGACCGTTTTTTGTCAATAATTTTTTCTATCACAAACAACAAAATGACTGTTTTGTTCACAAAAAATGAGTAAAAAAAGGCTAAGAACTATTTTGCATCAATAACTTTTTCACAACAAGCAATAAAATGACTGTTTTGTCTATAAAAATTAAGTAAAATTGGCTATATGCCTGTTTTTTATCAATTAATTAGTCATTAAGTTTTAATTGGTTAAGAATAAATTAAATAGTTGAGGGACGAAATAAGTAAAATCAATAGCTAAAAGGACCAAATAAAAAACAGCTTTTTAAATATCCAAATAGGAGCATAATTTGGATGCCTTGGTGCGTTGGGCCAACTTTCCGATTTTGGTTTAGTATTAGATTTGTAACTCATATTTACGGCTCGATTGTCAATTAATTTAAAAATTAATTTTTTTATTTTTTATATTTGTAATTAAAAAAATTAAATTAAATTCAAAATAAATTATTTAGTAACTTAACTTTTTATACTAATTTTTTTTAAAATTGATTGTTTGATTAAAAAACTAACTTTTTTACATTTTATTCAAAATAAACAATTTTATCCTTTTATATATTTAATATTAACAATTATATGTAATTAATAGTGATAGTAAATAAATTAAGAATAAAATATATCATTGTATTTTAAAAATTATGAAAATTTAAATAAAATATTTTAAAATTTTGTGTTTTGATTTAATTTTTTTACCAAACGGACAACCTCAACTTTTTAACATTTTTAGCCAAAAAATCAAAAAATCAAAAAATCAAAATTGCCAATCAAGGCTAACTCTGTGTTTGGATTCTTTTTTTAGTGACTTTTAGGCTTTTTGGCTTTCTTTTTTTTTTTTTTTGTAAAAAGTAAATGTCAAATCAAGAAAAAAAATAAAAAAAAGTGAAAAAACCTAACTAGCCCAAATTAGTTGGCTTTTTTTTTGTTTTTAAGCCAAAAAGCTTGAAAAAAAACCTAGCCCAAACAGAGGCTTAATATATTTCAATAGAATTAAACTGTACTCCATTTTTCTTCTGCAGAGTCGTAACCAACAATATGACAAGACAAGAAAAGTAATCAGGTGGACGAAGCATTTCCTGATTAGGTTCATGTTTTAGTAACCTAAAATTGAAACAATAAGAGAACAAGCACAAGAATATTAATGATGACTTGTGCACACACAATAGTCGAAACTAGCAATTTTTCCAATCCCACTAAAAACAAAACAATCATCAGGGGGCACAAAAAAAAATGGTTGGCTTTTTTCGATGAACAAGGGTTATAACAGTAAGAGAAAAAAAAAAAAAGAATATACGATTTACGATTTTCTCTAGCAAACCTTTTTTTACGAATTATGAACAAACTATTTGGACTCGTACGACGGCCTGCCCGTTCAACGGGCGTGCAATCCGTGTCACTAGCATTGCTTCATTTCTTGATCAAAAATTAAGCGCACAGATGTTGGAATGCAGAACACTCGAACGTGGTGGGCAAGCATCATCTGTGTAAGTAGAACTACTCTTTCAGAATTGAACCCCAAATCCTAGCAAAAACCAAAGGATCGGGTAAAGTTGCAGGAGTTTGTGATTGTTGAGAAGACGGCGCTGAAAGATGCAATCACACACTTTGCCTGTTAGAGCTTGAGTGGATTGGATGAGGTGCTTCGTGATAGTCGTTGGGTTCATCCTCCTCGTCTGAGGATAGAAACGATGGCCCCATCCATGTCCTGAAACCTTCGTTAACACGTCTCTCTACATCGGGTGTGACTTCCACGGGATTCGCTTCCAACATTTCTAACCCGAGATTCCGACCTGCAAAATTGCTTTCATCGAGAACTAGAGCTGCTTTCCTTCTCAAGAAGAAGGCAGTTCCCCCGTGCAGAATGACCAACCCCCAGGACGCGATCTCATAGCACCAAAACAAAGGCAATGAGCAGCTGCTCCCCAGGGTTAGGAGGCTTGAACCAAGAAATAGAGCTAGAAGACCAAAAACGATGGCGTATACAACGTTTAGAATGGACAAGCAGCGCACTCCACCTGTAAAATAATAAGAATATTAGAGAAGCCAATTGCAATATAAGTTCAGGCAACTCAATGAGTAGCCAATTTTGGGGCAAACTAAGCCCCCTGTTTGGTATCTCTAGAAAGCTGATTATTTTGCCAAAAAATTAACTTTTAAGCTATTAGTGTTTGGTATTTCTAAAAAACTCACATTTTTTTTACTTCTTTTTCTAAGATAAAAAGCCTATGCATATCCCAAACACAACTTTTTTTGAATTAAATGACTATAATACTCTCAACTAAAAGTAACTCTAATCCTAAAAACAAAAAAACAAAAACAAAACAAAAGGTAAAGGCACATTAGACATTTAAACAAAAAGGAAAAAAAAAACTACCCTAAACAAACTATGCCAAACAATGTGACTTTTTTTTCTTCCTCCTCCTCCTAAAAGTACTAAACTTCGTAAAAGCCGAACTTCTTAGATATTCCAAATAGGGACTCAATTGCTAAGTATGCACAGGCGCACATATCGAGAAAAACTCAACCATAGAGAAAACATGAGGATAACAAATAGTGATCTTCATTTTTCAATACACATTTTTTAACTGAAGGGAAAAGGTATGCAGCCAGACGCTGATGGTAGATACCGGCATTTCCTGAAAAGTCTGCATATTCAATATAATCCAATGGACCAAATGGATCAGGTTAAGTGTAATGAATAACTCGTTACCCTGTAACTCAACATTGAAGATTTCAAGAAGACCTTCTATGGCAGAATCCTATAACACATATTTAGTGGACCACTCGTTACCAAACCAAAGCAAACTAACCTTCGTGCTCCAATCAATTGGAATTTGGCTATATGAATATTGTTTCGCAATTCTGCTCAGTAAAAGCAATATGTTTAGTTAAATTCAATAAACTCATATCCTTTCTTACTAAAGCATCCCATGTCAATTTAGCGGCATTGATAATTATATTTTCATCTCGCCATCCACTTTAGGATGTCTTCCACAGGAATTAGGATGGAGTACAAATGTTACCTCTACTCCAATGGCTGCAAGTTTTACCTCAATCAGTCCAAGGATCCCAGCCCTCTTACCCAGGGAATGAATAATTTTTTTCCCTCCCTATTTTACTATTTATTTTCTTTTAGGAGTTTCATTGAAAACCCTAAATTGATGGAATATTAGATCAGTGTGTGCATTTTCTTTTTTTTCTTTTGGCCAAGTTAAATAAAAGGGAACAAGGGAAAGCCGACAGGGTAGAGCCAAAGCAATGAGGGACAGTCCAAGACTCCAAGCACCTCCAAAAGGGCCTAACTTTCTGAAGGGGTGAAGTGATGACATCTTGTATGCCGATGGCAGTCTTTATACAATGTCAATGTGGGAAAAACTCACTGTTTTTATGCTAACTCGTACGTGTTCAGCAGGAATGTCAACCACAAAACAGTTTTGATCTCCCTATAGCATAAGTTACAACTGCATAGCAAATCAATTATCAACCAATTGCAATTGCAATGTAACCCCTCTTCATTCATCTTCTTTCTATTTTGGTAGTTAGTTTGCATCATTTTATCACCGAAAATATACCCAATTTTGACGGCATTCCTGTTTGGTGTTTTAGTTATAGTTTAAATTTATTTATCTTTTTGGCACAATTGTGAGCATCAGCACTAGGATTTGTACATCATTTAATAGACAAATTCATCTTGCACATATGGACATCCAGTATCCTGGTTTTCTTGATTACAAATTCATGAATACCGCACTAAACATGTTAGGAAACATTATTTATTTTACATTTTTTAAACAAGAAAACATTATTTAAATTAAGAAAAGATGCATAAAATATTTATCCATATATCTTCTCCAGTTCCGCACCTTACTCTTGACAAGGCAACCTCCTACCGAATATCTGGGAGAGCGTAACACTCATACCATTGGGGCCAAAGGTTTCTTTGTTATATCTTCTCAACTAAACATAGTCTCATCCTGAAATTCCAAATAATAGCAAATTCCTATTAGTTTCTTTAGCTTTTCCCGTGGAACCCAAAGAAGCTTATATTTATCTCCAAGGCCAAAAGTGATCCTTAAGTTTAACCCAATCTTATGTGACTAATAGAAAGCCAAGGAAGACATGGGTAGAGGTGGTAAAAGAGACCACAATAACCTTAAATTTATCTGAGGACGAGTTTTAGTAGAGTTAATTGGAGAAAACAAATTCATGTAGATAACCAAAGTTATAGGGACAAAGGTATTGAGTGGAGTTGAGATATATTTTAGCTACCTCTCTTGAAATGAGGTAAAATCAATAATGCTAATCATGAAGACCAACAAGAAAGGCCTAAAGGGAAATCATATGAATTAACATATGGCTATCATTTGACCGCTGCCGCATCGGGGGATTCATACCAACAAATAGCAAAGGTAAAACAAGCATTTCTCTGGAAGAAACATCAGCATTGTCACCCCAGCCAACATCACTGTCAACAAATCATGTGATTCAAGTCATAAAAAGAATTCACAGGACATACCCCTTTTTGAGGCACAATAGTTGTTCTCGACAATCTTCAAACACCAATGTCTTGTTGGAGCTGTGTAAGCAACAATGATCCCTGGAGCATATTTAAAAAACCATCAAAATCAAAGTCCAAATTCAAAATCATAAATAATTACATGGTCTCTAGATAATTCGGTATCCACTGGGACAAACCACCGTTAAAGAATGAAGAGCCCCTGCTAGCTAACATAGAAATTTGGCTTCTCGGACAGTAGTAGTCTCTACACAAATATCTTCCCAACCGGATTAGGCTGAACCAGGCCACCACTTGACGGCCATGATCTTCACATAGAAATATACAAATGTATAGTCAATTTCCTAGAAGATCTTGAGTTTCATTCCCACTATCTTCATTTGTTTTCATAAAAAAAATTTAGAAAAAAAAAGAAGGAAAAAAGAAAATTAGAACTTTAAAGATGATCAATTGTTCTAGTTAGCAATTTTACGACTCAACTAAACAAGCCTCAACGGAGGTCACTTGGGTTTTACAACGAATATCCATTCTTTCTGGTCAGCTCTATCAAAAGCTACATTCTGAAGCAATTATGTCCTTCCTCTGACACATTAGCCCTTGTCTTTCTTGCCCTTCCTCTTATCTTTCAGCACTGTGAGGTAGACCCTCTATCACTCCTTTCTAGCTTTCTTATGACATATCTATACAATTATGAAACGGGAAAACCTCCCTAGGTGTGAATCCCAAATGAAGTTCACATTTTTATATTATAAAATTATCCCAAAACAAACTCATATTTTTTTATAAGTTAAAAAATTTAGGTTTGTATTTATTAACTGGGGGAGTAAAACTGTGAAGTGCTCCTACCACATATCATTGCACTTCATACGTTTTCCTCTTTAAATCATCCACTTCCAACATTTTCCTCTCTTTTAATTTACCAAATTATGCACACATAGTGTGCAACCACTTGGTTGCAAAGAAAATAACCTAGAAACCCTAAAAGTTATGCCCGCATAGTGAGCAACCACTTTTTGTATGTCATTCATTTTTTTAGGGTGTTTGTTAGAAAATCAAACACAACATTTGTAACTTCTACTTGAAGTCACAATCACATCTTTTCACCTATAATATATAAGTGATTAAGTTTGTACTTTTTGCTACATTGAGCACTCTCTTTGTAAGGGGGCAAAAAATTGTATTAGAAAACATGCCAAGGGGGCACAATCCATGTACAATCAAGAAAGGAAAAAAAATATAAACAACTACAAAACAAAAGCACACCAACACCTCTACGCTAAGCCAAAAGGCCATAAAAGAAATCACAACTGTGCAAGCATCACTATAGAGCCATCTTGACAAAAGGTTCCTTCTCGGCACCTAACATGGATTTCTAAACATCACTATAGAGCCATCTTTGACAAAAGGTTCCTTCTCGGCACCTAACATTGATTTCCATTTAGTTCCGCTGCTTTGTGGCCTTTATCGACATTTGCCACGACTCCTGAACGCTTTTCCTAAAATTTTCTCTGTAAGAGGCAGTACCAACCACATGTTAAATGAAATACGTTATTTCTATGATGAATTAAGAGTGATAACTCAAATATTCCATATCTCATGGATGCTACAAAATCTTTAATTTAGTAATATGTTAATTTTTCTCGTTTAATTAGGGAGGGTACTCGACACTTGAAAACGGAAGCATCAAGAAACCCGTTGATGCTGGTTAACAGTGGCTGGCTATAAGACGCATCACTGTATCAGTAGATGGTTGTATTTAGGTAGTGGGCTCTTAGTTTGACATTTGAGTGATTGCATTTTCTAATCTTAGATGCTTCCCTGTGAAGTAACCTCCTTATATATTTGTGTTACAGTAGCCTTTGTTCTGAAAAAAGTTTTTGAGGAAATAGAATTTTAGATTTTGGTATTTTATTTTGTAGTCTTATTGTTTTGCATGGTTATGAGTCCTACACTTGTCGATTTTGAGCCTGCCTTGCTAGATTCTGAAAAAGTCAATGCAAATTTTGATTTCTTCAAGTTACTCTCGGTCTTAATTTGGGAGCTCTTTTGGTCTAATTCTTGTTGTAATTGTTCGAACCTTCAACCAACCTACATTAGTTGCGGTATTACAATAGTTCTCGCCAACATTGTAGCTAACAGTCAGCGAGATGAGAAGATTCAAGCCATGGTGATATGATCGAAAATATTGAATAAAAGGTTGATGGACTAAAGAACAATCTAAATGACAAATTCTAATGAGTTAGAAGTAATTAAGACACGCTTCGAAAGATAAAGTTTCTTGAAGATGATTAAAAAGTTCACCATGTAAACCAACAAAGCAAAATTGAGAAACCAGCGGTTGTGTTTAGTGAGGTAGTTGAGAAAATTACAAAAGTTGAGCAAAATATTACATTTAAGAATGTCAAAAAATAGAAGCAAGAGATTCTTAATTTTGTCCCGATGCAGATTTTTTTTGTAAGGAAAATTTTTAAATTTATTTTTTTGATGCATAAGGAAAAATCTTATTCACAAATGGCATAAAGGGAATACCGCCGTATGTTTGTTCTGAAGCAAATTGACGGCATTTCCACTCTCCAAGTTGCTTTTATCATGCCAAGAGCATTTAGAAGTTCGTGCAAGGACAAATTCCTCAATATCATCATTTTTTTTCTTTCCTACTAAGATGATAAAATCAAATGGACACTGCCTAACTTCAACTCCAACAGCATGAGGCCAAAGACTCAAAACTGTTGTCCTCTCCACTATAAAACACGAGTCCAACATAGGGGCAATGGATGTGATGAAGATCAAAATATGTTTTTGTAGGAACAAAAAAGGTGATCTACTTCCTACAATAATGGTTGCTTACAAGATGCGTCAAAAGATGGTTGCATGCCATGGGTTGTAGTTTTTATTAGAGTAGTGGCTGGATATAAGACACATTCACATATGGCAGTGGCATGTGTCACTAGTTTGTTATCTGAGTGATGGCATATTCATCACATGTCGCCATATTATTATTTTGTTATTTTCTAATCCGACTGGTGCTCCACTGTAACATCTTTCTTTTGAAAAAGGTTTCTGAGAAATTGAAATGTCAAATCTTAGTATTTTCCTATATCAGTATATCCTCAATATGTCTGCCTTGTGTCCTAAGCTCATGGATTTAGAGCCTTATTGGATTTTGCACAAGCCAACACAAAGTATGACTTTTTATTACTTTTGGCCCTGATTCTGTATTCTTTCAGAACCACCAACCAACCTACATCGCCATCATATAGGTTCCAAAAAAGGGAAAGAAAGGGCAATAACCAAAGAATCTTTGTTTTTGATTACTGTTTTTCTTTTCCTCTTTTAATATAAGCTTATATTTCATATTGATTAAGACATCCATGCATTATCTCATAAAAATGTGGGTACAGATGTCTGAACAATGGGATCCCAAATCGTAGCCCTATAATACGGCCTGATATGGTTTTGACCGCGTTGCTCATTTCCATTTATAACACAACTTCCTTGCACTTATTCCAAACTAGTATACTTTGCAGTTTCCATATAGCATGTCTTGGCACAACAAACCTATATCCTAACGCTTTAGTAGCAAATTACTAGTCAGATAATGAAGTGAATTATAAAAAGGCACATTTAAAGTCCCTTCTGTCTCACCACAGCAGAATATAAATATATGAAAGACAATTCAGATCAAGCTAAATCATCCCTTGTATATCTATCACCAGGTTCCTACACTCATCCCATGTGTAGCGATCACAATTACTTTCCTTTAACCAAATCATCAAGTCCTTATATGTCTGTGTCTGTTTCTGTATACTACACAATATACTGCAAATACAGTATAAACCCCCAATAAATACAACCAAAATACTTTTAAAAAAAAAAGATCATCTAAAGGGATTTATAGTCCATTTGGCAAACTAGGAGAGAAGAGAAAAAAAGATAATTAAGTTATAAGTAAAAAAGATGAGAAAATAATATATTTTATCTTCATCTCATTTGGATAAAGTGGAGATAAAAGAGAAAAAAAATGTAATAATTTCTCTCCTATCTTGTTTGATTAACCTCGATAGAAAAAAAAATATATATCTACTATTATTTGCCAATTTAACCTTAAAATGAGTGTGCTTAAGTTTACCTTTTTAAGGCTAGTTGTAACATTATAAAAATTGAGTTTCTTTTCTTTTCAAGTCTCTCCACTATTTGAGAGGTTCAAAAAGTGCTCATTAACCCAAAAAAAAAAAAACTCTCCATTTCTTTCTAGTTCTCTCCATTTCTCCTCTCCTCTCCTCTGTTGTTTAGTAATCCGAATGAGCAATTAAGGAAAGAGATATAATGATTTCTTTTCTTTTCTCCCCAAATCACCCAATCCAAACGGGCTCTTAGACAGATTTATTTTCATACCCACTCAAGTTTCACTAACATGAGATCAAAAAAAAACTTGCAGTAATATAATATTAACAGAATTGAAGTTGCGGTATCTGTTTTACTTCCATTTCTAACAACAGTGATAAGCATGAGAAATAATCAACAGAAAGGCTTACTATTGGCCAACCTGCTACGAGATAGACCACCGAGACAAAGAAAACCAACGTCGAAGGCACGAACAGAACCATCCAGTAGTAATCCACGGTTTCTTGGTCCGTAAGATAAAACGCTCTCGGAAAGAGATCCCCCGAATCTCCACCTGCCGCAGCGCTGACGTTGATCGACAGCGGCTGGAGCCGCAAATCGGAGCAGAAAGGCCGCTTCCCACCGTCGCCGGGGAAGACAATGCTCAAGCTAATCCAAGTGGAGATGACAATCGCGAGCGAAAAGAATGCCAAGACGAATATCGAGAGAGGCCTCTGTAGACGAAGCCAAGCTCTGTCTTCTTCGCGGAGGCTCTCGTACTCGTGCTTCGGCATGAACGCCTGCCGAAGCGCGTCGCCGAGGATCGCCATTGACGGGATCCCCAAAACCCTAAGCTTTGCCTGTGTGAAACGTTAGGGTTTCGAAGATTGGTCGGAGAACGAAAATCGGAAACGTTTGGTAGTTGGATTGTTGGGCGTAGGGTTCTGTAGATACATCAATCAATTGTTGTTGAAAATTTGCTGAGCGGGATTTGAGTTTAGATAAAAGACAAAAAAAATGTCTTTCTTCTATAATCACTTATTTAGATTGAAGATGAAAAAAAAAAAGTGGAGAAATAATTTTCTTTTAATGATCACTATTTAAATTATTTCAAAATGAGAGATTTGAAAAGAAGATAAAAAAACTTTATAATGCAAAAGCTAACTCTAAAAAGGAAACTAAACACTCTCATTTTAAGATTAAATTAGCAAATAAAACTAAATATTTTATTTTATTTGTTTTATTGAGGCTAACCAAATAAGATAGAAGAGAAATAATTTTATTTTTTTTTCTTTTCTTTCTTACTTATCAAAATAAGATGGAGAAAATATTTTTTTCTCTTTTTTCTCTTATAATTTAGGTAATTATTTTTTTTTCTTTAATTAATAATCAAATGAATTGTAAATGATCCGTCTTTATGGCGTTGCCATCAGGAGATTTCTAATTATTTGAATTCCTCATTATTAATATCTTAGATGGTGGACTTATAATTTAATTTTATGTAAATAAACATAATATTAATCATTCAAAAAAAACAAGTTTAAAATGGTAAATTTTATATAATTTTTAACCTATTCTAAGCCTCTTAATTTTTTTTCTTTTTTTTTACCGAGTAAACTCCTTAGTCTAAGCACAACAAGCATGCTCAAGAAAAAACCTAGACAATGTTTGTTTGAGATATATATATATTTTTTGAAACGAAAGGTATTTATTGAACATATATAACCGCCATAACATCTTGACAAAGAGTTAAGAAAGCCTACTAAAAACATAAATCCTTTCATAACCGTCCATTATCAATGTTTAATATCATTTTTGCAAATTCATATGCATTTCTATTCGTCTCCTGATTTATATAGTCGCACGTCCCACTGGAGAAATTTGCTAGGAGCCTTTTACAATCCCTTATATAATATTATCAATAGTCGAGAAATCTTCCATGGGCTTGTTTATTGCGTTGACAATATTGAGAGCATCACTCTCCACCTCACAGTTAGTTATGAAAAGATCCTTTGCAAACCTCATTCCATAAAGGATAGTAAGAACTTTAGTGGCAGAGCTCCACCCTGGTAGTATTTGTGAAAGGCCAGCCACAAAGTTGCCTTTCCAGTCTCTGATGACGGCTCCTAAGCATGCTTCCCTTTTCTTTGTGTCGCATGTGCCACCTTCATTTATCTTGTAAATTCCATGATCAAGTGGGAGTCAGTTCAGATCGGTCTTGTTGGATGAAGCACTCTTTCCAATAAAATCTTTGGCATCTGCTGCAATATATTGAGATAATATTTCTTTTGCTCGTGTGATCATTGATTCAGCATTTGCCATTTTACCCGAGAAACCAATGGAGTTTCTTTCATTCCAAATCGCCCAAGCAACAACCCCAAACCAGCCACATGCTTCTTTATTTTGTGTAATAATTATCTCTTGAACCTAATCATGAAACTTACCCGTTCGAAGATCTAGAAGATGATGCAAATTGGCCTCGCTCCAAACCACTTTGGCCTTTTCACAATTCATCAGCACATATTCAATTATTTTATTCTCATTTCTACATCATCGGCATGTTGTCTGTATTAATATATTCCTACTTACCAGCCTCATGGCTGTTGGTAAAGCTCAGGAGCATGCACGCCAAATGAAGATTTTGATTTTTGATGGAACTTGGAGGTTCTACATCTTTGTCCACCAGCTAGTTTATGAAATTTGACTCGTCCACCAGCTAGTTTATGAAATTTGACTCGAACCCGCCACAGATCTCATTTGGTCATCTTCTTCTTCCATTTTCTTTGCCACTCAGTAACCGGTCTTCACTGTATGGACGCCATCTTTAGAGTGAAACCAGATTTGCTTATCTTCCCCCGAACTTTGACTTTGGAGTAGAGCTAAAATCATCTCAGCATCTTCATAGAGGAAATTTGTTCTGATCTTCATTTTATCCCATCTCGAATTATTGTCCATGAGGTCGCTGATTGTAGTTTCCATTCCTAAGCTAGGGTTGAGAATATCTTGAACGTTTTCAGTCAAGGGATCCACCTGTCCATATAGACTTTGATACTTGTTCCCTTGGCTATATGCCAAATTGTACCTCTCTCAATAATATCACTTCCTTGAAGCAGGCTTCTCCAAACAAAGGAAGGCCGAGAACCCAATTGTGCATTCATGAATGATTTATTGGGAAAGTATTTTGCTTTATATACCTGTGCCATTAGTGAGGAAGGACACTGAAGGATCTGCCACCCCTGTTTTGCTAGCATAACCAAGTTAAAAGACTCAATAGTTCTAAAGCCCAATCCATCATCTCTCTTGGATTTGCAAAGTTTGTCCCAGGCCACCCAATATATCTTACGCTTTTCTTCATCAGATCCCCACCAAAAATGACTGGCCAATGTGTTGAGTTTGCTTAATAGGGCCTTTGGAAGTTTGAAGTAGCTCATTGTATATGTAGGGATGGCTTGTGTAACTGCCTTGATCAACACTTATTTTCT
>JAULJZ010029891.1:0-10169 GCA_032270985.1 Heliamphora pulchella | reverse complement strand
AGCACTAGAATGGGCAACAACCGCTTGTTTCTTACTGCACCAAGTAACCAGGTTCCCACTAACAAAGGTGCAATAATCAGAGGTAGACCGACGATCAGAACGACTGGCATCCCAATCAGCATCACTAAAACCTATTACAGACAAGGAGCGAGAAGGACGATAGAGTAAACCTCGACCGGGTCCACTCTTTAAATATCGCACAATTCGACAAACAGCATCAAAGTAAAGTTAATGAAGAGCATGCATAAACTGACTAACTACACCAACTACATAGGTAATGTTAGGACGAGTAACCGTAAGATAAATAATTTACCAACAAGGCGTCAATAACGGCCAACATTAGAAAAGAGATTGCAAGAATCAACATTCAGCTTAACCGTAGAATTCATAGGAGTATCAACTGGTCGAGCACCAAGAAGGCTAGTTTCAGATAAAATATCAAAAACATACTTGCGTTGAGAGAGAGAAAGGCCCAAAGAAGATCGGGCAATCTCAATACCAAGGAAATCGCAAAATGTACCCAAGTCCTTAGTGTAAAAGGTTTGACTTAAGTTCCGTTTAAAGGATACAATACCAGCAGAGTCCTCACCATAAATTATGATATCGTTAACATAAACAATGAATATAACGGTGCCACCAGTGAAGTGACGAAAAAAATAGTGATCCACAAAGGAATGCTGAAAACCATAAGCAATCACAACAGAGCTAAAGCGATCACAATAGAGCTAAAGTGATCGAACCGAGCACGAGGAGACTGCTTTAGACAATATAAAGCCTTGCGCAAACGACAGACAAGATGCTCACTGCCATAGACAATAAAACCAGGTGATTAGTCCATATATACCTCCTCCTGAAGAACATCATGAAGAAAAGCATTCTTGATATCAAGTTGATATAATGGACAAGAACAACTAACCACCACAGATAGGAGAATTTGAACAAAATTAA
The DNA here is from genome assembly GCA_032270985.1 of Heliamphora pulchella. Taxonomy (NCBI): domain Eukaryota; kingdom Viridiplantae; phylum Streptophyta; class Magnoliopsida; order Ericales; family Sarraceniaceae; genus Heliamphora; species Heliamphora pulchella. Next base: position 9,221 of record JAULJZ010029891.1, on the reverse strand, counting down.
GATGTGCGATTGGTAAAAAGATCTCCAGATAGTCAACACCATTAGTCTAAGTATACCCTTTAGCCACTAAGCGCGCCTTAAGCCGTTCAACAGAACCATCGGGAAGATATTTAATGGTATACACCTAACGACAACCAATGGTCTGTTTACAAGGAGAAAGAGATCTAAGCTACCAAGTCTGATTCTGATGAAAAGCACTCATTTCCTCATTCACAGCGTATTTCCATCCCGGCAAGGACATAGCCTGCTTGTAAGAAGAAAGAATAAAAACAGTAGACAAGGTACAAACAAAAGAATAAAGACAAGGAGAGAGACGATCATAAGAAACATATTGAGCAATAGGATGTTGACTACAAGTGCGCTTACCTCGCCGCAAGGGAATAGGCAGGTCATCAGCCGAAGATAGGACCACAAACAGGAAATATGACGTGGTCAGGCCATAAGGCACAATAGGCCGATTTCGAGAGCGGTGGTAGACCTATAGAAGAGGAGAATGCACCTGCACAGGAAGATTAAGTGACAAAGGAATCGTAGGAGTGGTGATCTCCCCCTCACGACAAGAGATAAAGTCAAAGAACAAGTCCTGACTAGCAAAAGTAAAGAAAGAAATCGAATCAAAAAATGTGACATCAACACTAACAAAATATCTAGAAGACTCTGGATGGTAACAACAATATCCTTTCTGAGTGCGAGCGTTCCCGAGAATAACACATTTGCTAGCCTGGGGAGATAACTTGTCAAGACTGGAGATCAAGAACATGAACAAAGTCAATGCAACCAAATACCCAAGAAATGAGAGAAAAAGGCGAAGAACCAAGATATAATAAGGAAAAAAATAACCGATTGTTCAACACCACAAAGGACATACGACTAATGAGATGACATGCAGTAAGAATAGCATCACCGCAAAAAAGTTTAGGAACATGCATTTGGCATAACAAAGTACGTGCAGCATCTAACAAGTGTCGATGTTTACGCTCAGCGACATCATTCTGTTGAGAGGTATGGGCACAAGGAGTCTGATAAATAATACCATGATCTACACAAAAGAAGTCAACAGTAGACTGGATATTTTCTGAGCATTATCAAATCGAATAATTTTGATCCGTTTGCCAAGTTGTGTAAAAATCTCATTATAAAATTTGGTAAGAATAAGAGGCAACTCAAATTGGTTCTTCAGTAAAAATAACCAAGTCATACAAGAGTAATCATCAACAAAAATAAGAAAATAAAAATATCCATTAGTACTGGAAGTTCGATAAGGACCCCAAATATCAGTATGGATTACATCAAAAGACGCAAACTGACAACCATGACTACTAGAAGGAAAGGAGCAACGGTGATGTTTGCCCAACTGACAAGCCTCGCACTCTAAACTAGACACAAATCCCAAAATAAGAATAGCTAAGTTCAATTTTGCCAAGGACGGGTGTCCGAACCGAAAATGCCACTGAAGAGGAGAGCCAAAAGCACTCAAGGCAATGAATGTGTGGGGAGATGCGGGATCAACATTTAAAAAGTAGAGACCATCCTTCTCATGCCCCGAACCAATCATCTTCTTGGTCTGCAGATCTTGAAAAACACAAGAATAAAGAGAAAAAGTTATAGAACAATTTAAAACTTTAGTCAATTGACTAACTGAAAGCAAGTTGAACGGAAATTAGGAATATAGAGGCCTGAAGGTAGAGTAAGGGAGCGAGTGGGATGAAGAACCTCTACCACGGACTGGGCGAGAGAAACCATCAGTTAAAATAATATTATGCTGAAGATGAGTAAAATCAGAGAAAAATGTGGGATTAATAGACATGTGAGAATTAGCGCCCGAATCGATAATCCATAAAAGAGGGGCAAGAGCAGCACAGGCAGTAGTATCTGAATCAGCTAAAGTAGCAGTAGAACTGGAAAAAGGATAAGCAGTACGCAATGCCTGAACTATATCGCTAATTTGAGTAGTGAGTGAACTATGAGAATCAGAATTAGGAATTGCTTGGTCAAAAGAAGTGAAAGATGTCGGAGTATTATCAGTAACCTGATGAGTATAACTAGGCTTCCCATACTTTTTCCAACAATATGGTTCAGTGTGATTAGTAGCTCCACAATAATCACATTTATTGTCACCTCGGCCACTAGTGTGACCACCAATACAAGCAGCACCACAACTATTATGTCCACCACGTGGGCTACTACGACCATCAGTAGAAATCAAGGCAGAGGACTCTAAAAGAGAAGAAGCAAGCCGAACCACAAGAAGAGCCTGGCCTAATGAGGAGTGCAAAAGTCGAGAATACGCATTAGCAGCAGCGGGTAATGTCTCGCTGGCAAGAATCTAATTTTTGAACCCACGTTGCTCAGGGTTTAAACCAGACAACAAGGAAGCAATCATAAAGTCTTCCCGGTGGTGTTGCTGTTGGTCGAAATCAGTAGTAAGGGGTCGTAATTGCAGCAACTGGTCCCAAAAATTCTTAAGAATATTGTAATACTCTGATAAAGGCTTCCCTGACTGTTTCGTGGTGAAAACTTTCTCATAGATTTTAAAAACACGAGAAACATTACTCTGATGGGAGAAGGAGTCAGCAACGGAGTCCCAAATCTTTTTGGAGGTGTTACAAAATTCAACGGTCGCGGCAACCGTAGGTTTCATGCTATGCCACAGTCAGCCCATAACAATTGAATCTTCGCACATCCAATCTTCATATATAGGATCTGTTTGAGATAAAGGTGGATCAGTCACATACTTCAATTTACACTATTTCCGCAGAAAAATTTTCACGTCATGTTCCCAAGCCAAGTAATTCAAGCCATTTAATTTGGCGGATGTGATAGATTTGGACATATCATCATTCCTAAGTAAAGAGACTTTGTTTTCAGCCATAACAAGCAACCAAGGACCAGGAAACCGAAAATAGAAGGTGCACACCAGAAAACAATCATCTTGAATCAAGAGAGTAGACCACAAGCTCCAAATCAATGCAAAGTATACCCAAAAGGATGAATTCCAAGTCACATACCAGAGATCGAAGGGCTCAAAGGAAAGCAAATCAGAGGAAGCAAACCAGAAGGCACAATCGTCGGCGCCAAGGCTCTACGAGGGCTTCGAAACTCGAAATCGAAGCAAAGTAGCAACCCAAATGGTGATTTCGGCCCCTGTAGACAAGAGTGGGACCACCAATTCGAAGCAAGAAAGCTAACAAACAGAAAACCCAAACCAGTTATCGATGCCAAGGCTCTGCGAGGGCTTCAAAACTCGAAATCAAAGAAAATCAAGTCAAAGCAGCAACCCTAATGGTGATTTCGGTCCCTGTAGACAAGATTGGGACCATCAATTCGAAGTAAGAAGGTCGAAAATCTAGGAAATCAAAAGCAATGAAGTCGCGAAGTTCCGAATCCTCAAAATCGAAGCAAATTAAGCCAAATTAACAACTATAGAAGTGATTTTGGCCCCTAAAGGTGAGATTAGGACCTTCAATTAGAAGCAGAAGTGCCGAAATCCATGAATCTCCCAAAAAACAAAACCCTAAGTGCCGAACTCGTTAAAAATTTTGAAAAAGCTCCTCAGATAGCCTCAAAAAATTGTGAAAAAATCATCATAATGTTCAGAATCACTAGCTGCACAAGATTGAAGAATCAATTTCGATTGACCATGCTGACGTCAACCTCGGAATGCTGACGTCAACCTCGGAATGCTGACATCAGTGGCTCAGAATGGTTCAGGTGATATTCTACTTCCTTTGCTTAAGATCTGTAACTCTGATACCAAGTTGAAATATAAAGTTTAGGTTTCTAGGATTAAGTATGAAGGAGGAATGAGAGATAAAGAGAGATAGAGAGAAAGAAAGAGAGAGAATTAAGAGAATAGGTTTAGGATTCTAATTAATTCTCTACACCTTTAAGAATTTATATTAAAAGAGATAAAAGTTTAAATTACAAGGAGGTCCTCCAAATATAAGAAATAACAATAAAACAAAAAAATTGCTACACTAACACTATAGGCTTTAGGCATAACTAGAGGTGAAGGAGGTGAGAGGTGAGCACCTTTAGGATAAAACGGGGATGGTAGTCAATTAGACAAGCAAAGAACCAGGAGATAAAGCGTGTGCTTCATTGATAAGAAGTTTCCCTTTATCCAGGGTGGTGAATCACTTGAAGGATACAACTTGCATGAGCCACGTGGTGTGTATCCATTGGTTCAACTTATTTGAGATGTGTCTGTCGGTTTGGCTAAAAGGCTTCAATAGTCGTATCACAAGTTGGTTGTGATTTATGAGCGTCACCCTATGATACAAGCTCCAAGGTGTCAGAAGCTCAGCCAACGCCCCTTGGTCATAGGGAATGAATTCCTAGGCCCTTTTCCCAACCCAGGGTTAGGAGTGGCGGGTGAGTAAACCCACACGGTGAAGTCACTACACGTGAAGGAACCGTGTGACGAGGCTCCATACCCAAGAGCACTTATGTCATAGGTGAACTCATGGCTGGAAACAATTCTTACGGTTTTATATCTAGTAGAAATAATAAGAATCAAAGTCCGCTGGTTGGTGAACCTAGTGATTGGAGACTATCTAACTTGGTTCGAAGAGCACTTGTTGGCTATTGGCTACTTGGCTTGAAGGTGGGTTGTTTGGCTCGTGCACTTCATGCCGTCCGTGCAGCTCTCTTATTCACAGTAGTTAAATGGAAATAACAGTGTCACTCATTCTTTGCACATCTCCTAAGGCTGCTATCGGTTTGGTCTTCTTGAATTATTATGTCTGTTTCTTTATTACTGCTCTTTTCTTCTCATTTTACAGAACATAAATAACACATCTCAACAAGAATTTTGGTTTTCAAAATAACCTCTCTCATTCCATACAGTCTATACTTATCCTTTCACACTTGCCAAGTTGAGGTTACACTTGCCAAGTTGAGGTTAAAACTTTTTCATTGGAAACTGTATGTTTAATTATGTCATGTGCTGTTATACTTGATTTCTCCTCTTTTCCCAGGTAGTTCTCTTGGTGCTCGAGGTACATGCATGCATAGCCAAAGACCCACAACATTTCCACCAGCTTGTTGTTTTCTTAGTGCATAACTTCCGGCTTGATAATACTCTCCTGGAGAAGTGAGCACCCATCTGATAATTCCTTTTGCTGTTCTAATAATTTGATCAGCGTGTTTGTGCTATTCTGAATTTATATTGCTAAGATATCTTTATTAACTTTTAATCATCTAAATTTTACTTCTTTCAGGCGTGGGGCTTTGATAATTCGCCGTCTTTGTGTCCTTTTAGACGCTGAAAGAGTCTACCGGGAACTCTCCACAATACTTGAGGGAGAATGTGAATTGGATTTTGCATCAATTATGGTTCAGGTTTTGTTATCTACTTGAGAACTAACAATTAAATGAATACATTGATGATGCTTTGAATGGGTATTTATTTATAAGTGAAATAGTGCAAATCCAGAAGTCCTCATCATTGTGTTTTGTATGGTATAAACTGGTTGGGACATTTTACAGTAGGCAAATCTTTTCTACTTAGTCTTCTTGATCCCTCATTCTTTTCCTCTTTACAGATAATGGTTCATACTTTCCCAGTCATGGACATTATTTTGCATGTTTCTGTTTCCTGTTTCAGGCTTTGAACTTGATTTTGCTTACTTCTTCTGAGTTGTCTGAGCTTCGTGATCTTCTCAAACAATCACTGGTCAATCCTGCTGGGAAAGACTTATTTCTTTCCTTGTATTCTTCATGGTGCCATTCACCAATGGCAATTACAAGTCTTTGCTTATTAGCTCAGGTAAGGCTCCATACCGCTTTCCAACCATTATATTTGAATTTCTCATCTTACTTAGCCATTACGATCATTGGCATTCCACTATGTGGCTAAGGCCCTGTTTGGAATGTTTAAAAAGTTCGGCTTTTTGGAGGTTTGACTTTTTTAGAAAAAATAGAAAGAAAAAAAGCTAATATTATTTGGGATAATTTGTTTACGGTAGCTTTTTCCTTTTTTTGTTTTTTGTTGAAATGTCTAATATGCGCTTACTTTTTACTTTCAAGTGTAGTGTTTGGGATAATAACCCTTTTTTTGTTTTATGAGAGTCAAGTTGATTTTTTGTATTGAGGGTATTATAGTTATTTCATTAAAAAAAAGATTGTTTGGGATGCGAATATGCTTTTTTTCTTGGAAGAATGAAAAAAGTTAGTTTACTTTTTTGGGATGTCAAACGGTATGGATTAAAAGCTGCCTTTTTTGGATCCCAAACAGGGGCTAAATGTGACAACACATTTTTATTTTATTTTATTTTACTTTATTTTGCATTTTCTGGTTTGCTTGACAGGCTTACCAACATGCAAGTTCCATAGTTCAATCTCTGGTAGAGGAAGATATCAACGTCAAATTCTTGGTTCAGTTGGACAAACTGATCCACCTTCTGGAAACTCCAATTTTTGCTTATCTTAGGTTGCAGGTGCATTGTCTTCCCCACATATTTACCTATTCAAGCTTAAATTTGCACTTGATTTACTTTTTGTCCTATTGTTGCATTGTGTTTTGGTGAAGTGTCATGAGTTATGTTATATAGGCTCTTCTAAGTGTACAAAGTACCGTATCGAACACTTGACGCTCAGATTAGGGCATGACTCATGAGATGTGTCTAATATTTTTATTTGGATATTCACGTAGAGAATATATTTAGTCAATCGAGTTTAATATAGAACTATGCATACATTCTAATAGTATACATAAAATGTTCAATGGAATCTTGTAAACACCATTTATCCTAAAAAATAAAAGAAATATATTAAAGAATATAAGTATTTTGTCGTGTCCCAATGCCTTTGATATGAGAATTAGGTGAATCCGACACCTGGACACTTACCTACATCCGACATCTATACCTGAGTCCATTTAATATAAATTACGAGTAGTATCACGTCCCACGTACGATTTCGGGCATACGATTCGAATACGCACTTCAGTATTGAAGTTGTAAGAAATTCCTAGAGTATCGACCGATATAGCCGATACGTATCACATATCAGTGCCATATTGATCCTTATAAGCCGATACTCTCGATACGTGACCTGAGACAAACCAACAATTTGGCTTCGCGTTCTTCTTTATAATTCTATCTTCGTCTTAAAAGTTAGGTGTCAAAATATTAATTTAGAACGCTTATAAACGTTCAATTTCTAGTAAATAAGTTTATAATATACTTATCAATGAGTTTGTCATTTGTTAGCGCTTGAAAATAAATCACGAGCGCGGTTACCGATTTCTGTTACAGACTAACCGATTCTCCCGATACTCGATACATGCGACCGCGATCGCAACTCTAGCTTATTTAAAAGCCTAGTTGTATGGTAAGAGTTGAAATTTAAAGTTTAGGTTTTTAGGGTTAGATATGAAGGAAGAATGAGAGATAGAGAGAAAGAAAGAGAAAGAGAATTAAGAAAATAGGTTCTACTTTATTCGTTGCACAGCTAAATATTTCTATTAAAGTAGTAAAAGTCTAATTACAAGAAGGTCCTCCAAATATAAAGAGGAAAAATAAAATAAGAAAATTGCTACGCTAACAGTAAGAAGTGTAGCGGGAGTGATTCGGTGTTTTTAGTTCTAGTGTTATTTAAATGTGGCAAATTTTTAAGTGGCCGATGTCATATTTTTGGAATAAACTGAATCAAATTTTTAAGTGGTATATGCAGCAAGGAAAACATGGGAGGTGAGCAGGTTATTCGTTTTTTTCCCTTTGTTTTTTGCCCTAAAAGTTATAAGGGTGATAAGTTTTGCAATAAGTAATTTTTTTTTTTTCCTGTCAATTTTAAAACTCAAAAAGCATAGCATATGTTCACATCACGTGAGGTGTAGATGTCCTCGTGTACATACTTTCACATAATAATGTGATTTTGGCAAGTGATACAATTTTGGGCTGAGCTGATGGCAGATCATCTATAATACATCAGTTTGTAGTTCATGTTTCACGCATCCACAGTTGTGTATATTTATTGGGGGCTGGACAGGGAGGGAAATATCATCAAGTTATTGTACTTGTATCATTTCATACATATGTAACTCTTGATTTTATTAGACTGATTTATTTCCTCCAACCTATGTCTAATTTGCTCAAATAGTAGGAGTATCTAAGCTATTTTGTGTCTTGCAGCTTCTTGAACCTGGAAGATATATATGGTTGTTAAAAGCTTTGTATGGTCTTCTGATGCTTCTTCCCCAGGTATGTCTGCATAATTTCATTATTTTCATCTGGTTAACAAGTAATCTGCTCCAAATTGGTAGATGCCTCCTTTTTACAACCATGTTGCAAGGGTTCACAGCCTTGGAAAGCCAGAGAACTTTTTCTCTTGTGATGATAAAATGAAGAAGAATGCTGTCCCCCCTTTGCCTATGCCATTGGATGGGATGAAAACCTCTCTAGGAAGCAAGGATTTATGTACTTCATTTTTGAAATTTCAACCTATAATTGATTTGTCCGTTTTCCTTCTGGCCAGTTTTCTTAGAAAGTTACTGCCCTGCCGTCTAATTGATTTTCTAGTGGTTGTTCGTTGTTGGCTTTAGAAGAACGATGAGGTAACTAAGTCTTAATAACTTGTATTCCATTTCTAAACTAACAAGGTAACAGTCTGCTTGTATTTAACTATTAAAATACCTGTGTATTTGATCTGTCAACTCAACCGTGCTTATCCGAATCTGTTGGGTTGCCTGCCTGAGTTGCTTTAACATTCCTGCACCTTTCGAAGGTCACGTGTTTTCTCATTTAGTTAAATCATGATATTTCAATTTCTCTTGGCCATTCGGTCCTTGGATTTTGATTTTGTCCAATAGCTCACTCCCAACCAAGAAAATGAAATAAAAAGAAAAGAAACAAGAAGAAGGAACCATGTGCATAGAGTGAATTGCTAATCAAGATGCGTAAAGCTACAAAACTTTGAAGGGTTTCTTTCTTCTTCTTTTTTTTTTTTTTTAAAGAGATTGGTGTTCAAAATGTTGAGGTGGTCTTAGGGGTTTGAAAATTGTTCCAAAAGGCATGTAGAACTTATACAAGTCAATGTTTAATTTTAAATTTCTTAATTCTTTATCTCTATTGTTGATCTCACTGATTCTTTTCTTACTATATTTGTCATTTTTCCCTTGATGTAGCAAAGTAAGGCCTTCAAGATTCTAAAAACTCGATTAAAAACCGTGCCTTCACACTCCTTTAATGGCGAGCCGTCCAAATGGACATCGTTAGGAC
>JAULJZ010029880.1:4519-15170 GCA_032270985.1 Heliamphora pulchella | reverse complement strand
ACCACATAAACCTTGCGTTTGTGTGCGATTGTCTCTCTTTCTCTTCTTCTCCGTTTAGTATTCCGTGGTTGTGTGATCGTGGTTGATCTTGAGCGAGATTAGTTATCGCGTTCTAATCCCCAACACAGCCATCATGCGAAGTATAGGATTTGAAGCAACATAATCGAATATGGAATAGATGGTAGTATGTCATAATCGTGTCCTGTCGATAGAACACGATTAAAACACGAGACTATTGTGTGTAGATAAGCTATTTAGGCACTCTCTTCTTGTGAATAGATTAAAGTGAGTTTTGTAACAAAAACCAAGTCCAAAACCACCACTCAAATTCATATGCCGGCATTCCGTACTGGTTTGATGTTTCGAATTTTGATATCCATGCTCAGTAAGACGTCCAGACAACATTGGAGGACTAAAAAGTGGGTCGACATAAGCGCAAGATCTCTACAGAAGGCAGAGAAACCAAGATTCGTTTAAAACGGATCGATTGGTCTAAAGACGGATCGATCGGTCTAGGCGTAGAAGCAATTTTCTGCGCGGCAGCTAGTGTTAAGTTTTAACCTAGGGGCTGCATGTATAAGGGTTTTATATTTTATAAAAACCTGAAAGTCGTCTATACACTTGAAAGGGCTCCATAGAGAGGCTGGAAAGAGTATAGCGATACGGTGATAGGCTCAAGTTTGAGAACACAGATACAGTGTGAGTGTAAGAGCGAGTAATTATAATCCTCATTGATAATAATGAATTATTTCTTCTTATTCCGTAGAGGGAGGCAGTCAGTCGAATCACGTATATTCGTGTTCTTATTCTTGTTCTTGTTTTTGTTCTTTACTTATTTTGTGTGGATTGAAACCTACATTCTTGTTTTCGCTGTGCACGGAATTTGACCCTTTAAAATCCCAACATTCCGTCCACTGTTTGAAGGCAAAGATTAACAAGTGTCGCGGGATAAACCATATTCTTTGCATGAATTTGATCTTATAACTCGAGTTTATGATGAGGATTTCACCTGTTTGATAACGAAGGAACCGGAGCGATTGGTGACGATGAAGACGAAATTGAGATTGCCATCGCCGACTTCTTTGATTTGCAGGTCATCGAGTTGGTTGCCCAGCTTAGAGAAGAGAGATGGAGTGGCCCTTATGTACTCCACCAGAGACTTCTCTTCCAGTGGCCGGAAGCCGTCAGACGCCATGATCGGCTACTATTCGTAGGGGCGACGGTGCTGGTGCGGGTGCTGCGACTAGTTGAGGCGGCGGCAATGGCGATGGGGTTTAAGAAGGAGGCTGAATTAGATATTTGGGGAAGTGGCGGGAACCATGACCATGACTGTTGAAAGGGGGAAAGTAGAAGGAAAGAACCGGATTCTTGGAAAAACAAACGATGGATAATTAGTCTCCACTTAGAAAAAAGAAAAAGAGAATGAAAGAGGAGATACATTGAACCTAGCCCTCCAAATACGAACAGTTATACAAGTATTCTATCTATACTATGTTACTACAATAATTTTAGGATTCCAAATGAAATTTCAAAAATTTATCCGAAAGATTAAATGGCATTCACTCATTAAGTGGAGCACTCTCACCTCTCCACTTCGTTGTTGTTGGTTTTTTTTTTGTTTTTTTTTTGCCTATTTAATTTTATTCTCACTCCCTTTTTTTTTTTACTAGATAACTAAATCATTTCATTTCTCTTTCTATATTCTAAAACCTTCTTTTACATTTTCTTTTTAATTAATATTATATTATTGTTAAAAATTTTAAATATTAAATTTATATCACTTTTAAATTAATTATATTATTATAAATAACATGAATACAAATTAATTTAGGCTAATTAATTAAAATATTATATTAGATAAATATTTATATTATACTAAATTATTTATTGTTAAACAATATATATATATATAATAGTGTTAATTTTTTAATATGCTTCAGATCAATATTTTTATTAATTTGGACAAATCAAATCAAAACTTGTAATTATTAAATATTGGTGCAATCAAATTGTGCTTACTTCCTTTATTCAAGTGTTGTTTAAAAAAATTGTAACATGAACCAATAATAAGTTTATATTAAATTTTAAATTTTAAAAAAAAAGAATAATTTAGATCAATCAAATTGTGTCATATAATTTGGTTTCAAATATGATTTGAAATGATAGTAATTTGAATCAACAAATGATAAGATTATATAAATTTCAAAATTGAAAATAATTGAAATAAAAATTTGGACTAATTAGATTGAGCTACATAATTTTAAAATATAAAAATATTCAAAATTTTGAAAAATTCAAAAAAAAATTTTGAGAGTCAAACAAGCTACAACGCTTTGTTTTTTATAATAGTATTGTACATAATAATAAATATTATTATTATTATTATTATTATATACAATTAATTATTATCTCACATCTTATTTGGGCAAGGGTGTATTAGTGTAAGAAACATTCCAAAAGTGATAATAACTACATAAGAGTGTGATAGTTAAAAAGGGAGATGATATATATAGTTTGTTAATTTTTAGTACATTTTGATGAAAGTAATCTAAAAAATTTAATAATTTGATTAAATAAAATAAATAAATAAATAAACGACTATCACATACAAGACCATTGTCTTATAGCTTTTATTATAATTAATGTCAAAGTCAAACTTGTGTCATGTATATAATGAAGAATCAATCACCACACTGTTAATTTTAGTAACTTAGAAATTTTGATAATAGGCATTCCATTGCAAGAAATTGTGCCAACAAATACAAAAATTTTAATATATATATTATAAGCAAGAAAAATAAGATAAAATAATAAAATTTTAATTTGTGCAACGAACGATAAGAGAAAAATATAAACTTTTTGCTTTTTGTATTACTAATTTTACATGTGCTTAATTTCAATTAGGAGTGTAATTTGGATTCAGTCCAGCCGTGGTCCGACCGGACCAAGTCCAACCCAAGGACCGTGGGCTTCTGCCAAAAAATTGGGCCAGGTCGGGCCTTTGTGCAATGGTAAGCTCGGGTTCAAAGGATATAGAATTCGAGTTAGGGCCTTGGGTCGGGCTGGTCGGGCCATACTGGGCATTTTTTTTTGTTTTAATTGTTGTTGTATAAGTTTATATTTTTTTTAGTTTAATAGTTACTTACTTTATAATATTAGTTTATTATTAATTTATTAGTCAAACTTCATAAATAATTAATAAGTTAGTTTATTATTTATTAATTTATAACAATATAAGTTTGTTAGTTTTATTTTTATAAGTTTATAAATTATAACTTATAACTTATAAATTTTAAAATTTATAATCTATTATTATTAAGTTATTAGTTTATTATTTTATTAGAAATTTATATTTTATTAGTTTATAAATTTATACTTTTATAATTCAATGTTCATAGACTTCATAGTTTATATTTTTAATTTATTAGTTTATAAGTTAGCTTATTATTGTAAATTTATTAGTTTATTAGTTTTTATAGTTTATAGTTTATTACTTATATTTATTAGTTTTTAAGTTTATAGTTTATACTTTATAATGTTATTATTATTACTTTATAAATTCATACTTTATAGTTTATATTATTAATTATTATAAGTTTATTATTACTTTATAAATTTATAGTTTATTATTATAAGTTTATTAGTTTATTATAACTTTATTATTAAATGCAATAAGTTTGAACATTTAAAATAATTAAATTCAATAAGCTTGAACACTTAAAATAATTAAATGCAATATAAATTTTATTAATCAAAAATTAAATTTAAACAATTACATAAATATTATATTTTACACTTTTTTAAAAAATAAAAAAATTGCATCACTATAGATCAAGTACATCCCAACTAGGTTGGCACATACAAGCTTAACAATCATTTATATTATTCTCTACTTAAAATTATAAATAATATGTAAAATTACAAATATAAAGAAATTAAAATTAGATATTCAAAATATAAAAACTTAATCTAAGCCAAACAATTCTTCAAGCGATCCAAAGGTTATAGTCTCAAAGTCGATTTCCAATCTTTCTTTCTCATCCATTTCTTATATATTATTTGATGCGTAGATTGTGTCGCATGTGATTCTCAAAACTTGCACCATCTCCGACGTCAGCCTCGATCTGTACTTGTTAAGAACTCGTCCATTTGCACTAAAAGCTGTCTTAGAAGCAACTGTAGAGATAAGAATTATAAGAATATCACAAGCTATCGCGCACAAGACTGGCCATGACACATCGTGTTATTTTTAATACTCTACAATATTAAAATTATCCTCATTTATACTTTCTACTGCGTGAAAATATCGTTGGAGTTTAATTATAGAATTTTCATGAACCTCTAAAAGTCTTCTCAATTTAATTAAAGACCAATCGTCCATATGACTTCGATTTGGTAGACGTTTGTGTTGATTACGGTATTATATTAACTTTACATTCATCATATAATTTTTTAAGTATTTCATTTATTGGTTCCTAATAATCTGTATTACTATAAATTATTTCTAAAAAATATGATAAATCAATATTTTTACTTATATGATCTAATATTAAAGTTATCAAATTTATCTTTCATAACTAATATCATGTGAAAATATGTATCATGTTCTAAATATTCAATAAATAGTTGCATTATTTTTTTAAATTGCAGTAAAACAAATGAAATAATAAGAGTGTAAATATAAAAAAATAATTTTGTTGATTCATCAAAAACTTTATAAAATTTTTTGAATGAATTTACATTTTGCCAATCAGATGAATTTGGTGGTGTAAAATTATTTACTTGATTAATTTTAAAAAATAAATTAATTATTTTTTTTATTTTATTGCTACTTGTAACATATTATATATAGCGTTCAATTTAGTTTATACATCATGTTGTAATTTTTAAAATTTTATATTTTCATCATTACATATTTTTCTTTAAATATTAAATTTTTTTGCACTACTATTTATGCATTTTACGGCTAACCTAACACTATTAATAGAACTATTATAATATTAAAACTCTTCTTTAATAATTAAATTCAAAATATGTGCAAAACAATGATTATGAAATAAAGAATCAGAGAAAGCTCCAAATTACGTTTTAGACAATTAGCGTATTCATTATTATAAAAAGTATTATCCAAAGTAATAAAAAATATTTTTTGACTAATATCCCACGAGCATAATTTTTATTTAATACCTATACCTAAAGTATGACCAATATAAAAAAAATCTATAGGTTTAAATAAAAAAAATTGTTTACATAAATTTCAATCATTATCTATAAAATGTACAGTAATACATTAATATTCTCCACTATTTCTAACGGTCCATAAATTAGAAGTTAAACAAATTTTACCTTTTAAATTAAATATATCTGTCAACTCAGTTTTAATTTTTTCAAATTTTTGGAAAATTCTATTTCTAGTAATATTTATAGAAAAACGTTAAAATTGAGGCGAAAATGTCCCTTGTACCATATGTTCAAATGTCGATTTTTCACTCATAGAAAGTGGATGCTCTTTTTCTATTATATAATTAACATAATTTATTTGCATTTGTGTGTTCAAATTAAAAAATTTAAGTAATTTTTTAAATATCTAATTAAGTGGCTAGTACCACCCGATGTATTATGCAAAAGAAGTTTATTACAAATTTTACATTTAACTTTAACAGTTACGGTGCCATCAGATTTTTTTTTTCAAAATCATAGTTTTAATGATCAGTTGGCGGTAGGTTAAAAAAATAATTACCCGCCAAAGATGAATTGGTTAAAAAAATTCATTAATCCGCCCCCACCCAACTCAACCCGTATACACCCCTATGACATTAAGAGAGTAGATTAGGCACTATCCCGAGTAGTTCGGGTGCATGATTCATAGGCGTGATTCCCAGCGTTGGATTCGTCTCGTCGATTTGTTGCAATTATCCCTCGCGGGCCCATTCTCACTCGAGGGACGCTTGGCCGACCGACCGGTCTACTAAACTCCTCGACAATGATAGTGCTGTGCATGGGCTCCGAGTTCGGAGAGGCGTTCATTCAGACTTTTTTGGCTACCTCTTCATCTGTTCGTTCGCTCGATCCATCAGGAGACTCTTCTAGCAAAACGCTATGAAGGAGAAAGAAGGAAACATAGAGAGTACAGCAAGTAAACTCACTCATTACCACACCTAAAAAGCATATAATAGCCAAGGCGCTAGATTCATATTGTCACCAACTATATAAATGTACCAGTTATGCAGATAATCTAAAGAGAAATCACTACCCCAGTACCAGAGGATGATTTTAGTGGACCAGAGTAAGATCCCAAACCCAAAATAAATAAACAAACAGGTTAATCAAAGAAGTGTGTGTGTATGTACAAACTACACATTTTTCTGTTTTGTGCAAGCAACCTGTATGTATGTGATATATTTATATGATGGAAAGTTGACCGGTATACCCTTCCATAACTTTTCGTGCATTTTACCTTTTGAATAATCTGACATTTTCAGGTTAATCAATGATTAAAACTTAGTTATCCATACACATTTTTATCGACCCCAATTTTGGCAGATACATGGATGGAATATTAGTTATTGATTTCTGATAAACTTGAAATTTGAAAAGCGAGGGTGATATCCAATGACAGGATTGCTAGAGGTGAAACCTACTGAAAAGCAAGACATGAGATCATCAACACCACCACCAGAGAAGGGCGAATGAATCTCCTGGCACTGGAAAACCACATCGCAGGTGTGAGAGAGAGAGAGAGTCGTAAACCTATGGGTCTCTCTCTCTCTCTCTCTCTCTGTATGTGCTCAAGTACTAATAATAAACCCATAATATAGTGACAACACTTACAGGTCTGGGATGAGAGAGAGAGAGAGAGAGAGAGAGAGAGTCATGCACCTATAGGCCTGCTTGATGAGAACAAAGATCAACAAACAGCCTAGTTTGTTTGTTTTTTGGGTAATTTGGAAATTAACTACAAGCATAGTTTTATGATGAAGTGTGACGATGAATTATAAAAAAGAATTATGGATCCTGCTTTACTCTAAAATCATAGTGTTTGAATGCGCATCACTGCTTGTTGGTCGGACAGGAATATATGCATACACATATGCCCCTTTGAAATGCCAATTGTCTCTCTCTGATGAGTTTGTCAAAAGAATATAAATAGAAGAGCTTCCAAGGTAAAATAGTAGAGTCGCTTGGCACATTAACTGACCAAGCATTGTGGATTAGTCTCATTACTTTCATGATTATTGATTAAAAAAATAAACCATGTCAAACTCTAAGGTCACCGATCACCACATAAGTAAAAAGAAAAAAATAAAACAACAAAACCATGTGTTCAATTTGAGGAATATAGCTTACAGTGTATGGTGTTACTAGTAGCACGCCATAAATAAGAATACATTGACACCTTATCTGGTTCATAACAACATTAGCAGAAAAGTATCAACTTTACTGGGTACACATCTCATGATTAGGCTTTCTGAATGGCAGAAACAACTTCATCGATGCCCTGAAATTTTCGCCTTTCCTTCATAAGCATCTTGGCAAAGTCAAGAGCTTGCCGCTCACAATCTGCTCTATTACTAGCATCAGTGATTGATTCAAAATCCTCAACATGAGCTACACCCACAATTCTCCTGTGATCGAGAGAGAGAGAGAGAGAGAGATCATATAAACTTTGATCAATTGGTTACCGAATCATGATTTACTAATGCATTCAGAGTAAATATATAACAGGACAAAAGTACATCATTTGGTGACGCTTTATAATGACTAAAATGGTTTTATCATCAACACTAAATTTCTTACATCTATTAGATTCTAATCAAGTAAAATGGAAAATTCTATTCAGTAAGTATAACTAAGTACACCATACAGCTGTTAACAAAACACTAAAAATAAAAGGCCCGATCACATGAAAAACTATCACTGCATCATTAAATTATAACTTCCAGTTTCTTAGCAGTCCAAGGAAAGGTTTTAAAAAAAATGCTTGAAAACCCTAGCCATAGAAATAGGAAATGCCAAATAGACAAAGGAATCTTGGAATATGCAAGAAAGAGAGAAACAGCGGGTTTGATAAAGGACAAGAGTATAAAAGTTCTAGTAAGCACCAAAGGCACTATCCCACCTTATCATTTTGGCAGCTCCAAAACCAAGTGTGTCATGGAACAAATCTTTCATGAATCTCTGTTTCACAAGCACTTGAAGCTTGGGGTTGTTATAAATTGCTGGAAGATAAGCCTCACCAGAACCATCCTTGTGTTCATCCCACAAAGCAGTAAACTTTTTGTGGAAGAGATTCCAAGTCTCCCCAATTGTCCTCAAGATCCAATCTTTATATGCCTGCATAAAATGTTATTAATCATAAACCACATTATTGGAGTAATCATTGATGCCAATCAAAGTAAGTATTAATATTGATGATTAATTACCCAAAAAAAAATAACGATGATAAGTAGAACGTTATAGAACACCTATGCAAGCATGGAAGCACTCACATATACACAGATAAAATGCACTGGCATATTTTCTCAATAGGGAGAAGGGGGGGCGGGCGGGGGGCATACAAGGACTGCAAGTTATCTGTTTCCTGCAGGTGACTAGTGACTTCTTGACAAAAAAATTATCTAAATGGAGTATCTCTCGAGAAAATATAATCTACAAAACAATCAACAAAATGTATAATGGTGTTTCCCTTTCTCCAAAACATCCAATCATGCAAGTGCTGCTGCTTATCCTAGGTCATAATCCATCAGTAATTTCAGCTAAGAACATTTCATTTCTGGACATGTGAACATACCATAAACTGGTTATGAAAGTTCATATATTCACCACGCTAACTCTATATTAGCACCCTCTTCTACTCGACCTCCCAAAATTAGGAATGACCATGGGGTGTGGTGGGGTCGGGGATGTGTTCCCCATCTCCATCCCATTTATTATTTGAGGCGAAGGCAGGGGGGGAAAATCAGTAAAGTGGTGGGGGCAGGGCAAGGCAGGGGCAAGCCCATACTGGGAAATATTTTCTAACTTTAAAAGATAGTAATACTAATAAAAATTACATTGTATGAAATTAAAATAATAATATTGATCAATTATTAGAATTCAAATAATAAAAAAATAAGAAATAAAAGTAAAAAATGAAAATTAAATATAATATTTTTTTATTTTAGTCTTATTATATTGTTAAAAATAAACTTTGTATATATGCTTATATATAAAATATATTTAATTAATTTAATCGAGGGCAGGACTGGGAAAGGAAATACCAACCTTTACCCACTAAAAAAATGGGTAAGAAAAACCCATACAGAACACGGCAAGGGCAGGGGCAGGGGCAAGGGCAAGGGTAGGAGAAATTGCCAGCCCTATCCTAAATGAGTTTACTTAAAGGGTGGGTATATCAAAAAGTATATGCATACCACTGAAACATCACCACAAATTGATGCTGATACCAAAAAAGAAAGAAGAAAACTAATATTTCAATTACGGAAAAGGTTTAACCACTAATGACAAGATACATGATATAAATAAAGATCAAAATCATAGAATTCCCTAATAAGCAATAAAGTCTAAACTACCCTTAGACTACATACAAAATAACAAAAATATGAAATACGAAAAAAATATTCACATTCCCCCTCAAACTCATGATGCAAGCCCAAAAAATAGCGAGAATTTGTTTAGCAAAAATCGAAAGTGAGCAACAATGTGAGTCTTAGTAAAAAAGTTGACAAGCTACAAGGGGGAAGAAATAAATGGTATAGAGTAATGGTCCCCAATTGAAGATGATGTTGAACCAAATGACAATCAATTTCTACATGCTTGGTACGTTCATGAAATATTGAATTGTGGACGATGTAGATGGCACTCTTATTGTCACAATAGAGAGAAGTAAAGAGAGGTATGAGAAGCGAAAGGAACACCTTAATCAAAGAAAACCCATTAAAACAAGATGATCTCAGCTGTAGAGTGTGCCATAACGCAGTATTCAGCATCAGCAATAGAACAAGCAACTACAAATTGTTTTTTGCTCTTCCAAGAAATAAGGGAGTCGCCCACAAAAATTCAAAAGCCTATCATGGACTTACGACCAAACACATCACCAGCCCAGTTAGCATTGGCATAAGCTTGCAGGGTCAAGAAAGAGGCAAATGACAACAACAAATTCTAAAAGATATAAAGCACTCTTTTGAATCCCTGTAAAATAGAGATTTGATTCCAAGTTGGGCGACAAAAAGCAAACATATAATAGGATATGAAGTTAAACAGCCCAATGGGTAGAGCGGGGAACAGAGACAAATTGACTAACAACATCAACAACATATGTAATATCAGGTCTAGTCATAGTAAGATAGGCCAAACAGCCAACCAACTCAAGGTAAAAGAAGAATCCTCAAGGGGCACAACATCAGTATAAAACTTAGCATGTAACACAATAACAGTATCAATAACCTTATTATCAGTGAAATGGGCATGGTGAATGATTTCATTGGCATTAGTATTACTTAGTTTGAGATAAAAATATGGCCCATAGAGGAAGAAGCAACTTCAATGCGGAGAAAACATCGACGAGTTCCCAAATCTTTCATCTCAAACTCACGAAATACATGTTTCACGTCAAAGATAGTGGCACAATCTGAACCAGTAATGATCATAT
>JAULJZ010029879.1:0-37823 GCA_032270985.1 Heliamphora pulchella | reverse complement strand
CTCTACATGACTATCAAAAGACTTAGACAGTAAGCTCTTTGTAAAGGATCTGCAAGGTTGTTTTTTGATGTAAGCTCTATGTCTAACTGAAAATCTAAGTCTGTGTACCCCAAAAGGTACTAGACTGTCTGCCTAGTAAACCAATATATAATTCTTAGTCTTTTTCAGTTACTTGATTATATTATTTACTGCAGTCTAATACTCCTGCCCTAGGTTAGACTGATGTCTGCTAACCATGCCAATGGCAAAGCGGATGTCGGGTTTAGTGCAAAGCATTGCATACATGAGGTTTCCTACTGCCGAAGTATAAGGAACCGCCTTCATCTTCTTCATCTCATCAAGTGTCTTAGGATACTGATCCTTGGATAGAGTGATTCCATGCTTGAAAGAGAGAAACCCTTTCTTGGAATCTTGTATGCTAAAATGAGCAAGGATATCATCGATATACTGTGCTTGTAATAAGCCCAACATCCTTTATTTTCGATCTCGCACAAACTTGATTCTAAGGATGTGACTGGCTTATCCCAATTCTTTCATATCGAACTGCCCAGATAACCATACTTTAACAGTAGATAATACCCCCACATCGTTTTCGATGAGCAAGATATCGTCTACATAAAATACTAGGAAGATCACCACGCTTCCGTCACACTTTTTGTACACATAGGACTCATCCGGACTTTGATCAAAACTAGAAGACTTTATAGCTTGATCAAACCGAGTGTTCCAAGACCTCGATGCCTGCTTAAGTCCACAAATGGATCTCTTAAGCTTACGCAACATGTGTTCCTGGCCTTTTGTAGTGAATCCGTCTGGTTGTATCAAGTAGATACACTGTCAAAACTTTCGTTAAGGAAAGCTGTCTTGACGTCTATTTGCCAGATTTCATAATCAAAATGAGCGGCAATGGATAACAGAATCTGGATAAACTTAAGCATGGCTACTAGCGAAAAGATTTCCTCATACTCAGTCCTTTCTTTCTGAGTGAACCCTTTAGCAACAAGCCTAGCTTTGAAGGTTTTACCCTTCCCGTCAACTCCTCTCTTCCTTTTGTAAATCCACTTACACTTATCCTGATAATCCTCCCACTACGATAAGATAATGGAATATCAGTGACTTGTGGTTCCTCTTCCGTTCTACTGGTATTTTCTCTCAGTTCTTCCAGAACAATTTTGCTTTTAGGCCTGTGATCCATAATATAATCCTCTTCCAAGAATCGGGCATTGGTGCTAACAATGACCTTCTGATCCTCAGGATTATAAAATAGACCACCCTTCATTCTCTTGGGATACCCCTCAAAGAAACAGACTTCTGTCATCAGTTTTAACTTACCCGCGTTCTTTTTCAGCACATTGCTGGATACCCCCAAAATCTGAATGTGTTTCAGACTAGGCTTATGCCTAGTCCACAATTCTGTGGGAGTAGAAGGTACTAACTTAGAATGTACCATATTCAGAATGTAAGCCGCTGTCTCTAAAGCGAGTTTCCAAAATGAATGTGGTAAACCTGAATAACTCATCATTGACCTTACCATCTCCATAAGTGTTATATTTCTTCTTTCTGCTACACCATTCTGCTGAAGAGTGCTAGGTGCAGTCAATTGGGATGTAATCTCCTCTGATGATAAGTAGTCCTCAAACTCTTCAAAGAGGTATTTCCCACCACGATCGGATCGTAGTGATTTGATACTTTTATCCAGACGCTTCTCTGCCTCCGCCTTGAATTCTTTGAATTTATCAAAACATTCAGACTTGAGGTGCATCAAGTAAATGTATCCATACCTTGAGTAGTCGTCAATAAAATTGACGAATTACTCAAAGTCACCTCTAGCTCGGATTGTCATAGGACCACACACATCAGAATGAACCAGCTCCAACGATTCTTTAACTCTATAACCTTTGGCCGAAAATGGCCTCTTGGTCATCTTACCCTCTTAGCAAGATTCACAGACTGAAAATGTCTCAACTTCTAATGAACTCAAAGGTCCATCTGCTATCAGTCTATTTATTCTTTTTAGATTAATATGACCTAAGCGTAAGTGCCAAATAAACGTTTAGTTGATTAAAGAAGGAAACTTTCTCTTATATGATAAATTAGATGTGTTATTCATTTCAGTTAGTTGCAGTGTAGGAGATATTAGAGTAATAATATAAAGATCATCCACTAATCCACCAGAATAGATAACTCATTTATTATCCTTAATAACCACAGAGTTATTAAAATAAATAAAATATCCGTCTTTAGCCAATCTAGAAACGAAAACTAAGTTCCTTCTAATGGCAGGTACATAAAGACAATCTCTCAATATTAAAACCCGATCTCTACCAAAACTGAGAGTGACATCTCCTACTGCAACTGCTGTTACCTTTGTATTATTACCCATATGCAGGTAAATCTCCCCATCACTAAGTTGTCGGGTTTCTTGGAACCCCTGCAATGAATTGCAGATATGATTAGTGGCTTCCGTATCTACACAACAGGTACCAGTAGATAACACCGCTAAACAAGTTTTCACAACTAGTGAACAGAAATTATCGTGTTTGTACTGCCTCTGAGAAATACTAGACATAATTTTTTCCAGTGCCGGGTCTGGTTGTAGTGAAAACATCTGTGTTTCGGCTTTTTCATACCAGTCCAAGGCCCACAAACTACCCTGGAAACCGTGTCTCCCTGTTTCTGAACTTTTTTTTTTCTTCATGCCTTTTGTCCCCGAGGAAGAACTTTCTTCTAAAACAGACACTTTCAGTCAATTTACATTTTCAGTCAACAAAAATTGGTCTCGTTAGTTTGTTTTCTTTGAGTATTGAAGCGAGTGGGTTGAGATTTATTTTAATCCTGAGAATCATATAATTAAATAAAACCGTTAATTATGATGAGCAAAACTTTAAATTCATTTTAATTTGGTTCCCTCTACCATTTTAGAATTAATTCACCAGCAGCCTGGTAACCTGCGAATAACATGTCTCGTTGGGAGGACGCCTATTATCTTTCATAAAACCAGACAGGCCAATTCCTTTTAATTTTACTATCTAGGCAACTGACCATGCCAAGTAAAATTAAATAGCTGATATAGTTTCGGTCTAATATGTAATAGCAGTAACTCAGTTGGGTAGGATACTATTATATATAGTTAAGTGTTAACCATCACCTAATTCCAAATTAATCGTTTCGCAATGAACCATTCAGTTGGAGAAGTGATCCACACTAATAATTATCAAGAATTATCCCTAAATGAGGTTTGTACTGCCGATACCGCAATTAATCTGTCCGTTGGGGAGGAAGGCTTTTTTACCGACACACAAGGTTTAATTGCATCGCCTACAAACTAGTGATGGAGACCGCGGGATTTATCTGTGAATAAATTCCCTCTCCAACTTAGATTTTTAAAATATTTTTTAGGGTTATAAAAATCCGTTTAATTAAAATAAATTTATTAATTTCGAAAATCACACGATCTGAAAGAATCAAACATCTTTTCGTGTACACGATTATAAAGATTCTGATTTATCAAATTATCTTTCAAAAGTTACACGATCTGAAAGAATCAAACATCTTTCCGTGTATACGATTTCAAATATTTTGGTTTATCAAACCATCTTTTCGTGTTTAAATGCATAACAAATAAAATTTAATAAATGCACAGTTTTTCTTCAAATTTTTCAGCTAAGGTAGTAATTAAAGGTATTTATTTATTTTATTTTTGTTCCACATTTTTCAAAAAATAATAATTTATTTTGATTAAATATTTTTCTATTTTATTAACTCAAAATTAATTTTCACGTTTTTTCAAGATATCATATTTTAAAAAAATCATCTTAAACGTGATATTTTGTAAAAAAAATATGTAAAGTTTTTCTATTTAATTAAAATTAATTAAAAAAAATTTAATTTTATTTTTTATTGTAAAATATTTTAATTTAAACCAAATATTCGAATTAATTAAATTAACAGAATAAATAAATCCAATTTTATTATCCGCGCAGTTAATAAAAATAAATTAATTAAATGCAAGATAAATATAAATCCCAATTTTATGATCAAGCCGAAATTTTAAAGAGTTTTCATCTTCTGTTCAGAGATAAATTTTCAGTATCCTGTTTGTATCAATTTTCTGTATTTAAGTTATATCAGAACTCATGATTAATCCTTATCAAGAATTCAAGCCAACCGAAACAGTCCCTTTTGAAATAACTTGGTGCGGTTTTAGGAAACAAAAACTTTCAAAGTTGCTGTGTAGGAAACCAGTGGTGTTTGTGTATGCTTGGAATTAAAACCACTGTTGGATGCTTTTTATTGGAATCCAAAACAAACACTGCACCGCTCCACTTGGATGAAACCACTGCTGCTCGGCCCCACTATTTGGAAATCCAGAATTGCCGCAGCTTGTTTTCGAAAACCAACGCTGATTGTTGCGTTTGGAACGTCCCTGATGTTTTGCGCCAATTGCTCCACTGGTTTCAAAATTGGATGATCACTTGGAAAACATGCTTCAGTGAGCTGCTGTTTAGTGAATAGCGCTGCCTGAAAACAGCCTGGATTACGCTGCCACAGTTTTTGGAATGCCGTGGCTTGTTTGTTTGGGAAAAACTGTAGCTTTTTCCTTGCTTTTGATTCCCCGAATTCAAGATCAAATTTGCTTGGGAAAACCACTGTTTGGGCTGATCAACGCAGCTTACGCCGCTTGGATTGCGCTAAAAAAACTACTTCACTTTTTCCCTCGAAACCGGCGCCGTGCGCTTGCTGTTTGGAAATTACTGGAGTGTTTTTGAAAAAACCCTGCTTCGCTCTTCTTGGTTTGTGCGCTGCTGCCCAAGGCAGTGTTTGGAAGCTTGCTTTTTACCTCACTTTTTTTTTATTACCCAGGAAAAAAAAACTGGAAAAATATTGCAAAGCAATCAAAAACCACCGATTGCCGCCGCCAACCACTGCCGGTTGCAAAGCAATCAAAAACCACTTAATCTGCGGCTAAAACCGCCGATTGCCACCAACTTTGGTTCTTCCAAACCTGTTTTTATTTTTTTTCTAATAAACTAAAAAAAAAATTTTAAAAATATAAAATATTTTTACATCGAAACCTATGTCCCGTATGCTCACATTCGATCTAAAAAACCTAATCTATCACGGTCAATCCCCGTGATTAAAAAAAAAAATAAAATCATCAACCACGTATTAAATTAAACATGAAAATAAAGGATGATCATAAAACGGGATTAGAACGCCTGCAAAACAAAGTTAGCACAATTCTAAATTTATCCGGCCCCGATAAACCGTAAACAAAAACAAAACGGCTCTGATACCAATTTGTTATACGAGAAACTGCCAAAATCATTGTTTTTGTAAAACAATTTTTGGTAAAAAATTAACTGGACGGGCAAACGCCGAAATGGGCTCCAGATAAAAATTTTGATGTCGAATGATAAAAAATAAACCCGTGCAACCAAATCTAATTTAGAAGAATACCTTTTGTCAATCTATTCTTCAACTACGACTTGATTCCAAGTTGAAGCTCCGGCCAGATCTTTTACTGTATTCCCTTACGCGATCCTCGAACGTAGTGCATGTGGGCTACGATCCTCCGAGAACTCGTACCAGCAGAACCCCGATATATTTAAGTCTTAGAAAATTAAAATAATATCATAATAATATATGAGATATGATCTATCTGATATATGATGTATCAATCTCAAACTAGTTCAGCCTACCCGCGTATATATAGGGCTACAGTAGGGACTTGGAGAGTAATTATGAGTTAAACTTCCAGTGAAACACAGACACCTACTAAAGGTTTCTGTAATTATGGAAAGACATGCAGCGATTTCTGCAATTTCTATAAAACACTGAATTACAGTTCATACCATTAAAAAACTATACTTGCACTTTGACCGATAATCTCTTGACCTTCTTGCATTGAGCTCCTGTTATTAAATATTTACTATTTCTCCCCACGTTAAGATTCTCGATACCCGCTAAATAAATTTAATTACTGACAATTTAATTTAATCGGCATCTTCATATTTCTTAAACCCTTCCGCTTAACTTATTTGACGGCCGGATAATTAAATCTACCTGCAGGGTTTGGCTCAGTCAAAACTTATAAGCATCCTTAAGGGGGTATTGTCAATCCCAATCATTCGGGACGTGGATTCCTTCAATAATTAATATTTGGCATATAAGTAATACCGCTATCCAACTCTCCGGGAATATAGACCCATATAAGATTGCACCCTCCAATGAATTAAAATAGCGAATATTAAATATACATAAATCAATAATTATTTCGGGATTAAGAGAATAAGCACTATTCATAATAAATTTGGGGTGTGAATTAATTTATATAGTCAGTAGTCAGTACAAAATTAATTACCCCAAATATCCCGTTCAATACACATAAAGTGTATTGGCACAGAGAGCCGGAACAATAGACGATGCTATTATCTGTTCCCCGTAACCAAGACAAGCCTACTAAAACTCTGCGCCACAGTCGTACCGATGGTATGTCTATTTCCATCTAAATTATGAACATAAAATTTATATTCTGCAAGAACCTAAAATCTGGTCTTCTGTGTATAAGTCATACTCTACACACTAGATTAAATACTGTACAGAATATTGAACATCCATGCATATCAAAGAAATGATATGCGTATATTTACTCATAAAGATTCTCATAAAATAGAAAAATAATTTTATTAAAATAAAATTAAATACTAAAAATATGATTTTCAGTATACCAACCCTAACACACTATGCTCCCATCCATACCTAATCTTGGGGCACACGACTCATGACGTACATAATCCGTAACGTGCCCAAAATCACACCTCATATCCAATCACAACGAACAACCTCCAAGAGGTTTCAAATACCCTACTATACTTATTTGTCAGGTTACTGGTAGTACAACACACAATGGGTAATTGACTACAGTTACCCCCAACTCTCATGGGTACAACACACTCCAAATAATCAATGCTCATCTCACGTGCTTATACCCACCACAATCACTTACCACCGGGTAGCACTTCCACAACCCACGCCACCACCCAGCCCACAAATCATCCAAGCCCCACGGGCATAACTCCTATAATAAGGATATCACAACACTCAACTAGGTTATACTCAACTTAACCTTCTAAAGCCAAGCTACACACTACTGACCACCTAGTCACATCACATCAACACATATTCACATACCAAGGGAAAGCCTCAGAGTAACGCAATAATTCAGGTAACTAATTTAGATTTCTCATAGAAAGAACGTCGTCCAAATGCTTTTCTATTTCGAACCCTAAAGTAGTTGATCGAACGCCAATTGGGATGCCACATCACCCCAAGACTCAACCTTCCATGTTCACAAAGACTCATAACACACACAAGATAATCCATTCGTAAACCCATGCAAGCACACAATTCATGCTGTGTAGTGGTGCCTAATCTCATTAAATAATTCACATACAAAGATCATCGTTACTTTCCACGGCTCCTAGGTATTCGAACCTAGAGCTCTGATACCATTTTGTCATGCCCCGAACCTCGAGGACCCGTGAACCAACCCCAAACTATCCTGCCTAAAAAGCCATCAAGTAAAACTTCAGTTTCACAATACGTTTGAGTTCAAAAATTATTTGGAAGTAAATATATTTTTTGAGCAACCATATTCTCATGTCATACGTATATATCAAATTCCAACTAATGCTTTGAATTTTAAAAGTTCATTTACGAAATTAATGTTATGACATTCATCTGAGTTATCCAAAGTACAGAAACAAGATCAACTACATTAAATTCCCTTTTAAAAGCTTTCAAAACATCCACCATCATCTAGCTAACATTCACGGTCTTCAAACCTGAAAGAAGGTAGATGCAACATACAAAGCTAGTGCCTGTAGGATAATGACTAACTTAAATGTTATGCATGATTTGGGCGGTGTGATGGGTGCAACCGATGTAAAAATGCCAGTTTCACCAAGTCGTTACTCGTTCACACGCACACACTCACGCACAGAAATTTCTCCCATTTATTCTTTTTTTTTTTCTATCGCATCAACTCTCTTATTTCTTTATTCACATTCGTTGAACCTTTTTTCAAACATTCCTTTCTTTCACATCATTCATGTTACTATCTCATTTCCCGATTTCTCACAAAAATCGTATCACGTTTTCATTACCCGATTTCTCATAAAAATCTTATTACATCCAATGAACCACCGTCGGATGCAGCTTATAGAAACATCGTCCCATTCGCTCCCAACAGGTTATGCGAAGCCGTTGTGGAATGGGTTGCTCTATAACTCATCACGACACAACCATCACATTTCAGGGGGCTAACCCGTGGGCATGTGATCCCCATCTTGCGCAATTTTTCGGTCTTTCACCGCGGAGCTGTGCAAGCCTAACTTAATTCACATCAATTCATACTCTGTTCATTATTCATTAATTACTTTCATTTTCATAATCCGAGAGTTCAACCTCACAACCGGTTCCTCTCCCAATCATTTTCACATATTATCATTTCAATTCCAATTTCAAGCTTCCATTTTTTTTCCAAATCACGTTCTGTTTTAGTATTCAATTTCTCTTTTCAAGTCACATGCATCGTAAACTTCAATGCACAATTTCTCTTAATTTTCATTTTTTTTCATCAATTTCATAAAGTACCAAAAACACAAGATTAATTAAATTGAGATCATGTCATTTTTATAAAAAAAATAGAATACACCCATCATATGCATATAAACAAGTTTAAAACCCATGTTTTGAGTTCTAAACCCTAAAACTCATAAACATTCACAATTATGCTTTCAAATCCCTATCTCCATCCCAAAAACATTTAATTCCAAGTATCATAAACCCCTTTTATACAATAAATTCTCAAAACCATGGTTAACCATTTCCCTAAAATTCTAATTTTTATAAAACCCAATTCAACCCACACACACACCTATCTATTCTTCAGTCATGCTTGAAATTAACTAGATTTTTACTCAACCAAAATATCAACCCAAATCAACGCAAAGTACAAGAGATAATCTAAATCCTACCAAAAATTGCACAAAACTTCAAGATTCTTCCAAATCCTCCCTCCTAGGGTTTTGATGGTGAGAGTTCTTGGCTCCTTGATGCTCTATCTACCACCACCTTGCTTCAATGCTTAATTTTTGACTTTGCTTGCTCCCAATCTAGCCCCAAAGCTTCAATTTGGGTGATGGAGGGTTAGGGTTTCAAAGGGCTTTAGAGCTTCTCTCTCTAAAGAAGAGGAAAGGAGACGAAGGGGAAAAAGAGAATTGAGGGGCCAAGGGTTATGTGTATATATATATAAATTTCCAAATTTTTCTCCAACATTTGAGAAAAATCTAAACCTTTCCCGATGGTTCGCTAGAGTGGACAGACCATCGTTCGAGCGGTGACCCCTGAAGTTGAATTCTATGAATTTTCTTAAAACTCAACTCAAACTTCCAACTTTACTCAGACTTTATTATTTTGAATTTTCCATTAACACAGCTATATCAATATCATTCATTACCATATATCTCAATCTCACTTTCACATATTATTAATTCAACCGTTAACGAATAAAATTTCATACCACCCACGCCCAAATTTCGCCCAAATTTATTTCTGTCTCTTCACTTAACCGAAAACATGAAAGAAGAAAATAAACACATAACATGTCGTTACAAGACTCCTCACCGCTCAAGTGGTGGGGCACCAGAGAGTTTATTGCCCAAAAGTTGTAAAATTTTCTAAGTGTTGGAAAAAACACCACTTTTTCTCATTCTTTGAATATAGTTTTGGATAGGCAAATTCGAGATGTAAAACATACATTTCAGAGTAAAACAACCACCTCCCAACCTAAGAACGCAGAACCAAACTTCAATATCAAGATGTATCATTTAAAGATTTTACTTTCAACCCATCAAACGGACGAAACGTACTCACATGCATACATAACATGAATATACGACCTTATGGCCTTGTAATACAGGTGTTCTAATCCAAAATACAATCATCCAAGTACTCCACAAGAAAACAAGATTTACATCTTTATATTTTTATTTCCTAAAAAAATGCTATCCAAGAATATGTAATCCTATCAATTACTCAAAAAGGGTCCAACGACCATCGTCTTACTCTAATCTCTTCTTTCCGCAGTCACCTGAAATGTTGCTAAATGACATAAGGTGAAGCTCATAGGAATAATACTAACAATGAACGTATGCATAACATACGAGGAAAGTTATGCGGGATGCACATATAAGTTTATCCGAAACCAATATCATTGTCCCAAATCAAATTCCTATCACATAACCGAGTTTTCAACAAAGGGTTATTGTTCAATTCTCCATAGTTAAAGTTAAATTAACCATTATAACCAATTCTCTTATCATTTTTAACCAACTCAACGCATTTTTGTATCCCATTATTTTATCCATTCATCTAATTAAGGTTTTACCAACCCAATTTATTTTTTAATTCAATCATGTACCAAAGCCAGATGGTGCCTGTAGACTTAGGCGTATTTATCGCCACCAGGCTGTTAGGGTTGGTAGAATGAAAATTATATTTTTAGTATTTAATTTTATTTTAATAAAATAAATTTTTTATTTTATGAGAATCTTTATGAGCAATGTATGTATATCATTTCTTTAAATGTTATGCATGGATGTCTTTTATTATGTATAGTATTTAATCTAGTGTGTAGAGTACAGTTTACACACACAAGATCAGATTTTAAGTTTTGTAGAATATAAGTTATTAGTTCACTGTTTAGATGGAATTGGACATAGGTATCATCGGTACGACTGTAGCACAGAGTTTTAGTAGTTCTGTCTTCATTATGGAAAACAGATAATAGCATCATCTATTGTTTCGACTCTCCATACTAGTACACTTTGTGTGTATTGAATGGGACACATTGAGGTAATTAATTTTATACTGACTATATAAATTAGTTATACCCTAAGGTTATTATGAATAGTGCTTATGCTTTTAATCTTGAAATAATTATTGATTTGCGTATATTTAATATTCGTTATTTTGATTCATTAGAGGGTGCGATCTTATATGGGTCGATATTCTCGGTGAGTTAGATAGCGGTATTATTTATATGGTAAATATTAATTATTAACAAAATCTACATCTCGAATGATCAGAATTGATGATACCCCTTAAGAAAGTTTATACGTTTTGACCGAGTCAAACCCTGTAGATAAAATTGATTATTCGGTAGTCAAATAAGTTAAGCGGAAGGATTTAAGAAATTTCAAGATGCCGATTAAATTAAATTGTCAGTAATTAAATTTAATTGGCGGGTATCAAGAATCATAACTTGGGAGAAGTGTTAAGCAATTAATAACAGGAGCTCAATACAAGATGGTCTTGAGATTATGGGTCAGAATGCAATTATAGTTCTTTAGTGGTATGAACTGTAATTTAGTATTTTATGAAAATTGCAAAAATCACTACATGATTTTCATAATTACAGATACTGATATGAGGTTTGCTTAATTGTAAATATCGATGATGGATGTCTTTGTTTCACTAGAAGTCTTACTCATAATTACTCCACATGTCCCTACTGTAGCTCTATAAATTTGCAGATAGGTTGACCCAGTTTCATATCTTGTCTTCAAGACTAAAACTGTTCAGTTTCTATTGGTACGAGTTCTTAGAGGATTATAGCCTATATTATATCCGGGAATCGCATAAGAGAATACAGTAGAAGGTCTGACGGGAGCTTCAACTTGGAATCGAACTTGCAGTCGAAGACTCGATCGGTAAAAGATATTCTTCTAAATTAATTGTGGTTGCACGGGTTTTTATTTTGATCGTTTAACGTTAAAAGTTTCATTTAGAGCCCGTTTCGGCGTTTGCCCGTCCAGTTAACTTTTTATCGAAAATCGTTTACAAAAATAATGATCTTGTTATTTATTTACGATTTATCGGGGCCGGATAGTTTTACAACTGTGAAAACTTGGTTTTATAGGCGTTTTAATCTCGGTTTTATGATTGTCATTTATTTCATACTTGATTGAATGGTTTCAATGATGATTATTTTTTTAATTACAGGGGTTGACCGTGATAAATCGAATATAAGCCTTTGGGACATAGGATCGATGTAATACATAATTTTATGTTTTTAAATATCTATTTAGATTATTTAAGAATAGGTTGAATATATTCAAGAACATGAAGAACGGCGGCGGCACGGGTGGTGGTCTCATAGGGAACACAACCCTACACACTTACATTTACACGATAGAGCAAACAAACTCCACCCAGAAAACCCATGAGGAACTCAGCTCTCCAATCCCCCGATCCCAGTAGTATTTGTGAGACCCTGTACCGTTTGATTTTTGATATTTTTGATATATAAGCATGTTAGATGTTTTGACGCCTTTTTAGCATTTTTGCTTTGATATGCCTATATGAGTTTTGATGCATGTTTTTATTATTTTCAGCATGCGGGGTTGGTCCCAGGGGCCGTAGGGAGTTACGGTGCGAATTTTAAAAATTCAAAAAAAAAATTTTTTGGAGATCTATAAATATCTGGAGTTGGATATTTTCAAAAGATATTTTCAAAACTTAACTCTTAAGTTTTTTCTTTTTTCTCTTTGCCTTCTCTCTAACTTCTCGGGGGCCCAGGGCTTGGTCTTTGACGGACCAACAGCCGATCCTTGCTATTGGCTTCGTGGTCTATGCTTCCATCCAAACGGAATTTGATTTCGACGAAGCTCAGTTTTGCAAGTAGATCGAGGCATCAGGTTTTTGACCCAACGCGGTAGGATCTTAGATTCTACTGCTGTATAGGGGTACTATATGTAATCTTATGCTCTTTCACCATTTAAAAACGCATGAAATGCGATTTTATGTTTTAGATCCAGTTTTGGGTTAAAACTATTTTTCGGAGTTTCGGTTGGATGAAATTGGTTGTTGGGTGTTTCTTGAGAGGTGTTGTGATAGCCTTGGGCTCGGTTATGCCTTTAGGTATCAAAATAGGTGTTTTTGAAGCTTGGTTTGAGGATTGAAGGTCAAAACCGTAGCTAAAACGTTTTCTGGGAAGTTCAGTCAATTGGACCCATGAGTTCAGTCGACTGGATCTTGAGTTGGGAGGTTCAGTCGACTGGACTCGAGGGGTCAGTCGACTGAAGTGTTCTCTTGTTCAAAAAAATTAATTTTCCAGCGTGTTTTTCAGTCGACTGGGGTGGGGTCCAGTTGACTGAAATGGTGGTTGTTTGCCTTGGTTTTTTGGTGGTTCCTTTGGAGAAAAAGGTTGGGTTTCTTTTGAGAAAAATGAGAGGTTTTTGATGAAAAACGTGTTTATGGAGATTTGGAGCTAACCCTTGGGGTTGAGGTTCAATTTCTAAAATGTTTTGACGAAATATATGCTTTTACATGTTTTGGTTTGATCTCCATGGTTTCATGGATTGGATATCTTGCTTATACATGCATTGTATAACTACTTTTGGGGAAAATATTTTAAAATGTTTGTTGATCTCTATGTTGATGGATGGATCTTGATCTCCATGTTGATGGATGGATCTTTATATGCTTGTACAATGTATGTTTGAGAAATGTGTTTCGTGGTTGAGCTACGGTACAGTTTTTAGAAGATTATCTAGATGTACCGGGATGACGTGTATTTGGTACGAGTTGGCCTCGGTGTAAGTCCGAAAATGTGCGCAGCATAGGTCCTTTGTACCTTCGGGTTAGTTCCCGTAAATTGTGTGGTTGGGTGCTCTGTACCCTCGGGTTTTGGGCCCGTAAATTGAGCTTGCATTGTGGTGCTCTATATAGAACCTGTATGTATCTAACCGGTCCCATGATGTATGGGGATTAGATACTGGACAGGGGTCTATCGTTGTTACCTCTATCGTGTGATGGAGTCGGTACATAGAATCATATTCTTCTTTTTCTTTCCACGATGGTATATTCTGTAATGGAACAATGTTTTGATTACTGTTTTTCCTTAACTATGGTTGGTTATTTGAAATCTTTGCATTGCATGGTTTGAAGGTTGAAAACAGGGTTTTATGTTAATGAAAATAGGGTTTTGGGAGACTTGTGTAGTCTGATGGGAAAACTTGGGGTTTGTGCAAAACCTTTTGGGTTGTGGTTGAGTTTAGCTCCCACTCATATGGTTGCAAATTTTCCTGCTTTACAGCTTATTATCTGTTTCTATTGGGCTTCGGCTCACGGGTGGAAATTTTTTATAAAACCAATTTTGGTGATGCTGTGGATGAGGAGTAGCTTTGGTGGTGCCCGCGGTGGTGGAAGACTTTCATAGTTTTCCTTTTCGATATGCCTATTCCTGAAGGCAGGTTTTGTACACCGTAAGGCAATATACTATATGCATGTTGAACTTGTATGTCATTTATATACGAGAGATGTAATTTGCTGGGTATTCCAATGGTTTCAACAGACGAATTTCAATGTATGAAAACCTACATTTTTCATATAAAACAGATGTTTGATGGATTTTCACGTGACCCTGGGTTTTGGGGCGTGACAACTTGGTGTCAGAGCTCTGAGTTCGAATACCTAAGAGCCATGGGAAAAGGGGTTTATCACTTGGTGAGGTCGATTGTGTATGCTTGCTTGCATGTGTTTAAACGTTGATTTATAACATATTAATAACTTTCTGAGCATGAGAGTTGTGCATATGTGGGTATGCAGGTTGAATCTCAGGATTGATGAGTCTTGCCTCAGGGCGTTTGGAATAAGAAGTTTGGAAACCAAGTTAGAAACTTGTTTGGCCGAAGTTTTTTTTAGCAGGGAATCAGAATAGGTTATCTAAATTGACGAGTCTGTCTTGTTAGTTCTCCTCGGTATGTGAGACATGTTTACATGATTTTAACTGGCTATGTGATAGCATGATTATGTGTTTATGTTATGAAGTAGCATGTTATAGGAAAGCTTATCATGTTATATTGCTTCCTATAGAATTATGTCCACACGGGGGTGCGGGGACAGGGCCGAGGCCGTGGCCGAGGGCATGCTTATGCTTATGCTCAGGTTCCAGAAGAAGGAAACATTCTTGCCCCAAAGGAATAAGTGGGTGGTATTGATGTTGGCGGCGCTGATGTCATCCAGGAGATGTTGGTCACTATGCGAGCAATGGCTGAGGCTACTAGGGCTAGTGTGCCAGTTCCTGAGCCAAGGGCTTCTGTGGCCATGAGGGAGTTTTGGCGACTGGATCCTTCGACCTTTTCTGGGGAGTCGGACCCCAAGGTGGCTACTGAGTGGTTGGAAGTGACCACGATGATCTTCGAAACTCTGGATATCGAAGAGGATGCTCTGAGTGTAAAGTTGGCGGCGTTCTAACCGCGTGACGATGCTAGAGAGTTGTGGAAGTTTGCTAAGACCACTGTGGATGATACGTGGGCTGCATTCGCGAGAGTCTTCTTAGAGAAGTATTTCCTGAGATCTTTGAGGGATACTTACCGAGAGGAGTTCCTCTTTCTTGTTCAGGGGAACCTGTCTATGGTCCAATATGAGGCCTAGTTCACGAATCTGTCGCGGTTCGCACCAGAGATGGTATCTAGAGAGGAGTTCTGCACTCGGAAGTTTGAGAGGGGACTTTGACCTGCTATCAAGGATAGAGTTGCAGCTCTGGATGTGGAGGTGTATATCAAGCTTGTGGAAGCTGCTATTTGGGTAGAGAACTCGTTGGCTGACAACCGCAGGGTTAGAGAAGGTAAGAGCCAGCAGGGCAGTGGGGATACGCAGCTTCAGGGGCCCAGGAACAAGCGTCGGAGGTCGTTTGGACCTATTTCTTATTATGATGGGTCGTATCAACCGCAGTCGTCCAGACCTACACTTTCAGTGGCCTCGACAAGAAGGCCAGAGTAGAGAGGGTTGATCTATTATCGCTGTGGACAGCCGAGGCATCGTTCAGTTGAGTGCCCGCAGAAGGGCCAAGCTCAAAGTTCAGCGCCAGTTCAGTCACATGCGAGCTACCCACCAATCGGTTTTGGGTGAGGCCAGTCCAGGCATATCTGCATACAATATCCTAGAAAGGAAAATGCCCAGGGTACGACAGGAGCGCCAGCTGTTCCATCTGTACAGAGACGGCAGGCTCCGCAGCAGTCTAGGGCTCAGATGACGAGGTTTACAGAAGAAGGCACTTCAGTGCAATCAGTGAGGCAGTCGTCGACCTAGAGTTAGGGTGGGCAGACTAGACTGCAGCAGGCCAGAGCTTATGTTCTTGCTAATCCCGATGTTTCTAAGGCACCAATCGGGCCGGATGCTGTTGCTGCTCCAGCCATGATCAGAGGTACTCTTCTAGTCTTCAGATCATGAGCCAGTGTTCTTATCGACACGGGAGCATCATATTTGTTTATATCATCTGCATTTGTATCTGCTTTGGGGTTGGAAATGGACTTGTTGGGTAGTACCCTGAGTGTGGAGACCCCAGTTAGTGGGAGTGTGACGCTGAGTCTTGTTTGTAGATCCTACGTGCTGGAGGTTGCTGGTCATTATTTAGAGTTTGATTTTATCATTCTAAACATGACCACGTTTGATGTCATCCTAGGGATGGACTGGCTGACTACCTACCGTGCCTATATAGATTGTGAGTGACGGAGAGTGTCGATCTGTACTCCGGAGGGTGACTGCTTCTGCTTTGTGGGTGATCGGGATGAGGGATTGGTATCTATGCTTGGTGTTGCTCGGGATAGAGAGAACATGGGTTTTCTCTTCTTTGCTCTCAGGTTGGATGAGCCGGTTGGGGTTCGAGGGGTGTTACCCCATGTGGTGTGCGACTATCCGGATGTCTTTACTGACGATCTGTTTGAGTTGCCACTGAGCTAAGATGTGGAGTTCTCCATTGACCTTGTTTCGGGAGCTGCTCCTATCTCTATGCCGTCTTATCGCTTTGCACCGGCTGAGTTACGAGAACTCAAGGTGCAGTTGCAGGAGTTGTTGGATAAAGGGTTTATACACCCGAGTACGTCACCGTGGGGAGCTCCAGTGCTCTTTGCGAAGAAGAAAGATGGTTCATTCAGATTGTGTATAGACTACAGGAAGTTAAACCAGGTGATGGTGAAGAACAGGTATCTGATGCCGAGGATCGGCGACTTGTTTGATTAGTTGAGGGGATCCCGTTGCTTTTCGAATATTGACTTGAGGTCAGGGTATGATCAGCTGAGAATCAGGGACGAGGACATGAGCGAAGACTGCCTTCCGGACTCGTTATGGTCACTACGAGTTTCTAGTTATGCCATTCGGTTTAACGAATGCCCTTGCTACATTTATGGGTCTGAAGAATCGTATCTTCCACCCTTATCTAAACAGTTTCATGGTCGTGTTCGTGGATGACATTCTCGTCTATTCACCCACGAGGAAGATGCATGAGGAGCATCTGCATGTTGTCCTACAGCTTCTGAGAGAACATCGCTTGTATGCGACGTTCGAGAAGTGTGAGTTCTAGATGATGGAGGTGAGATTCCTTGGACACAAGGTGTCAAAGGATGGAGTATCAATGGACTCGTCGAAAATTGATGCAGTGACGGATTGGCAGCAACCGAAGAATGTTTTTGAGATCTACAGTTTTTTGGGTCTGGCAGGTTATTATTGGCGGTTCGTGAAAGACTTCTCGAGGCTTGCAGCACCAATGACGCGTTTGACGTGGAAGGGAGTCACGTTTGTGTGGAGTGAGTCCTGTGAGTCAGCTTTTTAGGAGCTGAAGAGGAGGTTAACTAGTGCACCAGTGCTGATTATCCCTGAGCGGGATTCACATGAGGGTTTGGGTTGCGTTCTAATGCAGGGAGGCAAGGTTGTAGCTTATGGATCCTGACAGTTAAAGACACATGAGAGGAACTACTCGACACATGATCTGGAGTTGGCAGCCGTAGTCTTTGCCTTGAAGGCATGGCGTTACTATCTCTATGGTGAGCGTTTCGAGGTCTTCTCTGATCACAAGAGCCTAAAGTACTTGTTTTCACAGAAGGACTTGAATCATCGCCAATGACGATGGATGGAGTTCTTGGAAGACTACGACTTCGATTTGCAGTACCATTCGGGTAAGGCAAATGTCGTAGCTGATGCACTCAGTAGGAGGTCTTATGGCTCGTTAGCTTCTGTGGCCATATGAGAATGGATTATGCTGGTAGATGTTGGGGAGTTTGATCTGTGTCTCCGGGAGACAGGGGAGGTGCAGACTTGTATTCAGTTGCTTCACATCTTACATTGGTTGCACGCGTGTTAGAGGCTCAGAGGATCGATCAGGAGGCTCAGATGATACGGGACCACATTGCCAGTGGGACAGATACAGCAGGATGGATGGTGAGTTCAGACTAGAGTTTGAAGTTGTTAGGACGATTGTTTATGCTAGAGTCGTGCCGTGCTGAGGTGCTACAAGAGTTTCAACACTCACGTCTTGCAGTGCATCCGGGGGGTACAAAGATGTATCACGATCTACGCCGTCAGTTCTGGTGGACGGGAATGAAGAGGGATGTGATCCAATTCGTTTCTCGTTGCTTTACTTGTCAGCAAGTGAAGGTGGAACACCAGAGACCAACAGGATTGTTACAGCCATTGCCCGTATCTAAGTGGAATTGGGAGAACGTCACTATGGATTTTGTATCAGGATTTCCACGCTCGACGAAGGGACATGATGCTGTTTGGGTGTTAGTGGATAGATTGACGAAGTCTGCACATTTTCTTCCCATTCGTGAGAAGGACTCGGTGGACAGATTGAGCAGATTGTACATCAAGGAGATAGTCCGACTACATGGAGTACCTGTAACTATTGTTTCTGATCGAGACCCGCGCTTTACATCACTCTTTTGGCAGAGTCTTCAGGTGGCCTTGGGAACGAGCTTGACTTTTAGTACAGCTTTTTATCCTCAGACAGACGGTCAGTCTGAGAGAACCATTCAGATTTTGGAGGACATGTTGAGAGCCTGTGTGCTTGATTTTTGGGATTCTTGGGGGGATCATCTATCATTGACAGAGTTTGCATACAACAACAGTTACCAATCCAGTATTGAAATGGCACCGTATGAGGCTTTGTATGGTAGGCCGTGTAGATCACCTGTTTATTGGACAAAGGTGGGAGAGACCCCTATTTTGGAACCCAACTTAGTACGGGAGATCACAGAGAAGATTTTAGTGATTCGTCAATAACTGGTGACAGCTCAGAGCCGCCAGAAGAGTTACGCTGATCAGAGGAGGAGACCGTTAGAGTTTAGTGTGGGAGATCATGTGTTTCTGAAGGTTTCGCCTCGTAGAGGGTTGATGAGATTTGATCGTAGCGGGAAGCTATCACCACATTTTATTGGACCGTTCGAGATCCTGGAAAGGATTGGGGTGGTAGCATATCGTCTGGCTTTGTCGCATCAGTTAGCATCTGTTCACAACGTCTTTCACATTTCTTCGCTTCGGAGGTATGAGCTAGATCCGTCTCATGTGTTAGATTGGACTGAGTTGCGGGTTGATGAGGATGTGATGTATGAGGATCGTCCTGTGAAGATTCTGGATACGAAGGAACGAGTGTTGCGGAGAAGAACGATTGCTTATGTCAAAGTTCAGTAGCGTCATCACGGGGTTGGAGAAGCGACTTAAGAGCTTGAGTTTGGGGTTCGTGTGAGATACCCAGAGTTGTTCACCTCAAGACCTTGTAGTGAATTTCGGGGGCAAAATTTCTTAAGGGGGCGAGAGTTGTGAGACCTTGTACCGTTTGATTTTTGATATATAAGCATGTTAGATGTTTTGACGCTTTTTTAGCATTTTAAGTTGATATGCCTATATGAGTTTTGATGCATGTTTTGGTTATTTTAAGCATATGGGGTTGGTCCCGGGGGCTGCGGGGAGTTACGGTGCGAATTTCAAAAATTAAAAAAAAAATATTTTGGAGGTCTATAAATATCTAGATTTAGATATTTTCAAAAAATATTTTCAAAACTTAACTCCTAAGTTTCCTCCTTTTTTTCTCTTCTTCTTTCTAAGTTCTCGGGGGCCCGGTGCTTGATTTTTGACGAACCACCACTTGATCCTTGCTATTGGCTTCGTGGTCTATGCTTCTATTCGAACGGAATTTGATTTCGGCAAAGCTCAGATTTACACGTAGATCGAGACGTCAGGTTTTTGACGCAACGAGGTAGGATCTCAGATTCTACTATTGTATATGGGTACTATATGTAATCTTATGCTGTCTCACAGTTTAAAAAAGCATGAAATGTGATTTTATGTTTTAGATCCAATTTTGGGTTAAAACTATTTTTCGACGTTTCGGTTGCATGAAATTGGTTGTTGGGTGTTTCTTGTGAGGTGTTGTGATAGCTTTGGGAACGGTTATGCCTTTAGGTATCAAAACATGTGTTTTTGAAGCTTGGTTTGAGGATTGGAAGTCAAAACCGTAGCTAAAAACGTTTTTTGGGCAAGTTCAGTCGACTGGACCCATAAGTTCAGTCGATTGGATCTTGAGTTGGGAGGTTTAGTCGACTGAACTCGAGGGGTCAGTTGATTGAAGTGTTCTCTGGCTCAAAAAAATTGTTTTTCCAGTGTGTTTTTCAGTCGACTGGGGTGGGGTCCAGTCGGCTGAAATGGTGGCTGTTTGTCTTGGCTTTTTGGTGGTTTCTTTGGAGAAAAAGGTTGGGTTTCTTTTGAGAAAAATGAGAGATTTTTTATGAAAAACGTGTTTCTGGAGGTTTGGAGCTAACCTTGGGGTTGAGGTTCAATTTCTAAAATGTTTTGATGAAATATATGTTTTTACATGTTCTGGTTTGATCTCCATGGTTTCATGGATTGGAACTCTTGCTTATACATGCGTTGTATAACTACTTTTGGGGAAAATATTTTGAAATGTTTGTTGATCTCCATGTTGATGGATGGATCTTGATCTCCATGTTGATGGATGGATTTGTATATATGCATGTACAATATATATTTGAGAAATGTATTTCGTGGTTGAGCTATGGTACGATTTTTAGAAAATTATCTAGATGTATCGGGATGATGTGTATTTGGCACGAGTTGCCCTCGGTGTAAGTCCGAAAACGTGCGCAGCGTAGGTGCTCTGTATCTTCGGGTTAGTCCCCGTAAATTGAGTGGTTGGGTGCTCTGTACCCTCGGGTTTCGGGCTCGT
This sequence comes from Heliamphora pulchella, assembly GCA_032270985.1. NCBI lineage: Eukaryota > Viridiplantae > Streptophyta > Magnoliopsida > Ericales > Sarraceniaceae > Heliamphora > Heliamphora pulchella. Next base: position 16,735 of record JAULJZ010029879.1, on the reverse strand, counting down.
CAATTGAGCTTGCGTTGTGGTGCTCCGTATAGAACTTGTGTGTATCCAACTGGTCCCATGATCTAAGGGGATTAGATAGTAGACAGGGGTCTATCGTTGTTACCTCTGTCGTGTGATGGAGTCGGTATATAGAATCATATTCTTCTTCTTTTTCCACGATGGTACATTCCGTGAGGGAACAATGTTTTGATTACTGTTTTTCCTGAACTATAGTTGGTTATTTGAAATCTTTGCATCGCATGGTTTGAATGATGAAAATAGAGTTTTATGTTAATAAAATCGTTTTGGAAGAGTTGTGTAGTCTAATGGGAAAACTTGGTGTTTGTGCAAAACCTTTTGGGCTGTGGTTGAGTTTAGCTCCCACTCATATGATTGCATATTTTTTTGCTTTATAGCTTATTATCTGTTTCTATTTGGCTTCGGCTCACGGGTGAGAATTTTTTGTAAAACCATTTTCAGGTGATGATGTGGATGAGGAGTAGCTTTGGTGGTGCCCGCGGTGGCAGAAAACTTTCATAGTTTTCCTTTTCGGTATGCCTATTCCTAAAGGCAGGTTTCGTGCGCCATAAGGCAATATACTATATGCATGTTGAACCTGTTTGTCATTTATAGACGAGAGATATACTTTGCTGGGTATTCCAATGGTTTCAACAGACGGATTTCAATGTATGAAAACCTATATTTTTCATAGAAAATTGATGATTGATGGATTTTCACGTGACCACGGGTTTTGGGGCATGACAATACTCATTCCCTAGGCACAAACTCACGGATCACAACACAGACACCAATCCACGGAGATTCCCATATTCCCAAAACAACCAGACCAGGAATAAAGAAAAAATACGAACAGTTACAACTTACTAAACTGGAACAGCCCGCACACCACAACTGTTCACAAGATAATCGTATCTTCTTCCTAAGAAAGTAACAGCTAACCAGAAACCATGACCCAATCTCAAAGTACTCCCAGTATCCATCAACACTTGGCCCTTACAAGACTACAAGCTCGTCACCAGTCATACACGAAAACACAACGCCAACATTCCGATCGCGCCGAGACCTCACTTCACAAGGTTGCGCTTTACTAACCTAACTCCCATTAGGCAAATCACAGCCATGTCATAGCCTCGAGCCCACTGTCTAAGCAACTCACATAGAAAGCGCATTGCACAAAACAAAGGAAACTCAATCCTGATACCTTTCATCCAAAGTTACTAATAACTCCCACGACCATGCAGACGCTTCCCGCACTTCTGCTCCCCGGGCATACATCTATTGTTGACATCTTAACCCACGGTTTCTTACCTATCGCCCCAGGCCACCCAAGCCACACGGTACACTGCTGAACCTTATTACACCACCCTTCATTCCCTTGGGAAAACAACATATTCACCTCTGAACCTAATGTCGAGCACAAACAACCTCCAGACATATCACACTCAGGATACCAAACATGATATGTTTGGTATCTCAACACTAGGCCGACCACACTATCGAACCCTTCTACAGTCCCTTTAAACCTCATGCTCCCAGTGCGGTTCCCAAACATGATCTCCTAATCACGAGGATAACGACCAAACCACAGACCTGCATTCTCCTAGGAATCCCACAAAACTGATACTCAAGAATTTCACCACGTAAACAACTCAATCACTAAACTCCCTTAGGGATCTCACTCAACGAGAGTTAAAGCTATTGACATTCCGTACAAATCAGAATATATTTCTAGAAATGTCACCCAAACTCTTGGGGTTCACAGGGTAAAGCAATCGGGCTGTTCAAGGAACCAAAGGCAAACAAATCCACACTCATACGATCCCAACGTTTAATTTTCACCAAGGAAGAACACTCACAGTGGATAACCAATTACGAAACATCTCTCTTCCTAGAGAAATCACGAGTCAACTCTAGGCTCTTACTCAACGTTACTACCTTTTAGGGCAACCATTGCACACTTGGTTTAAGAGATGGTTAACCACTAGTCCTATAAAGACATCAGACATCATAATACAAACATCATCAGCCACCATTCATAATGAGTATACCACTCGTCAGACTAGGTCTTTACATTCAAATCTTTGCTTAAGCATTACAACTATCGTTCACTCCTTCACATCCCAACGACGGATTTCATGTGTCCACAAGACCCTCACCGTTTATCCACCAAGGTAAAACGCCACACATACTCGCATCACTTTAGAACATCTCCTCATAGGGTCGCGTCACACCAACATGATTCCAAATAGGTAGGTAACAACCAAATAGGTAGGCAAAACCACGCCATAGTCTCGAGCTCGCGACTCAGAAACACCCATCAAAAAACACAAAATGTTCGACCAAGAACACCTATCTCTCATGTCACTACACGAGTACCACCGGCACACCGTTATCCAAACATGAAAGCAATTACACATAACACGAACAAAACGAATCTCACCTACCAATTCTTGACCAAACGGCACCACCCTATCACTCGCCCCTAAGGGTAAAACAACACCACCACATCTAGGCCTTAAGCTAGATACAGACCACCGCCATAATCCCCTTAAGGGATCTCTACCCATCAACACATCGTCCTAAAACGACCGAGTTAGCTACACCAAGAACTTCTAGCACATACCCCACAAACCTCACACACTCACACTCATATTCTTACTAAACACCATGTATTCCACATAGCCTCCTAATCTTGAAAACGACAACCAAAGCCAGAAAACTCTTCTCTGTGAAACTTCCCAAACAACCTTGGATCATCATTCACCATATCACAACTACCATCGATATACATCTCACCATACATACGTGTATCTCACTCGAGAATCAATCCATCGACACCATCTTCAACCCACATACTCATCATCGTACAATTCCCTACTCCTATCAAAGGATGCAGCTTAGCAATACGCTTCAAAAGGAACTCAAGGGTCATGAACATACTCTTGAAACTATCTGGCACCGCTATTACTACCAACAGCACCCCATTGGGTAAGGGACATTCCCAAACACTGTCTAAGCCCAGACTTTTTAACGCACCTTAGGGCAGAGATTATTACGTTCCCCTCCACTATGGTCCCATCCATACCTAATCTCGGGGCACACGGCTCATGATGTACATAGTCCTTAACGTGCCCAAAACCACACCTCATATCCAACCACAACAAACAGCCTCCAAGAGGTTTCAAACACCCTACCATACTTATTCGTCAGGTTACTTGTAGCACAACACACGACGGGCAATTAACTATGGTCACCTCCAACTCTCATGGGTACAACACACTCCAAATAATCAATGCTCATCTCACGAGTTTACACCCACCACAATCACTGACCATTGGGTAGCACTTCCACAACCCACACCACCACCCAGACCCCAACTCATCCTAGCCCCACGGGCAAAACTCCTATAATAAGGATATCACGACACCAAACTAGGTTAAACTCAACTTAACCTTCTAATGCCAAGCTACACACTACTCACCACCTTGTCACTTCACATCAACACATATTCACATATCGAGGGAAAACCTCAGAGTAACGCGATAATTCGAGCAACTAATTCATATTTCTCATAGAAAGAACGTCGGCCAGACGCTTTTCTATTTCGAACCCCAAAGTAGTTGATTCGATGCCAAATGGCATGCCACATCACCCCAACACTCAACCTTCCATGGCCACAAAGACTCATAACACACACAAGATAATCCATTCGCAAACCCATGTAACCACACAATTTATGCTGTGTAATGGTGCTTAATCTCATGAAACAATTCACATACAAAGATCATCATTACTTTCCACGGCTCCTTGGCATTTGAATCTAGAGCTCTGATACCATGCTGTCATGTCCCAAACCCCGGGGACCTGTGAACCAACCCCAAACTGTCCTGCGTAAAAATTCATCAAGTAAAACTTTCGTTTCACAACAGGTTTGAGTTCAAAACTTATTTGGAAGTAAAGATTTCTTTGAGCAACCATATTCTCATGTCATACGTATATTCAAATTCCAACAAATGCTTCGAATTTTAAAAGTTCATTTACAAAAATAATATCATTACATTCATCTGAGTTATCCAAAGTACATAAACTAGATCAACTACATTAAATCCCTTTCAAAAACTTTCCGAACATCCACCATCATCTAGCTAACATTCACAATCTTCAAACCTGAAAGAAGGTAGATGCAACATACATGAGCCGGAGCTTGTAGGATAAAAACAAACTTAAATGTTATGTATGATTTGTGCGGTGTGATGGGTGCAACCGGAGTAAAAATGCAACTTTCACCAAGTCATTACTCGTTCACACGCACACACACTCATGCACACAAATTTATCCCATTTATTCATTTGTTTTCTACCGCATCAACTCTCTTATTTCTTTATTCACATTCATTGAACATTTATCAAAACATTCCTTTCTTCCACATTATTCATGTTACTATCTCATTTCCTGATTTCTCACAAAAATCGTATCACGTTTTCATTACCCGATTTCTCACAAAAATCGTATTACATCCAATGAACCGGTGTCAGATGCAGCTTATAGAAACATCGTCCTATTTGTTCCCAATAAGCTACGCGAAGCCATTGTGGAATGGGTTGCTCTATAACTCATCACGACATAATCACCATATTTCGGGGTGCTAACCCGTGGGCATGTGGTTCCCATCTTGTGCAAGTCTTCGATTTTTTACCACGGAGCTGTGCAAGCCTAACTTAATTCACATCAATCCATACTCGGTTCATTATTCGTTAATTACTTTCATTTTCATAATCCGAGAATTCAACCTCACAACCGGTTCCTCTCCGAATCATTTTCACATTATCATTTCAACTCCAATTTCAAGCTTCCCATTTTTTTTGCAATTCACGTTCTGTTTTAGTATTCAATCTCTCTTTTCAAGTCACATGCATCATAAACTTCAATGCATAATTTCCCATAATTCACATTTCTTTCATCAATTTCATAAAGTACCAAAAACAAAAGATTAATTCAATTGAGATCATGTCGTTTTAAAAAAAAAATAGAATACACACATCATATGCATGTGAACAAGTTTGAAACCCATGTTTTGAGTTCTAGACCACAAAACTCATAAGCATTCACAATTATGCTTTCAAATCCCTATCTCCATCCCAAACACATTAGATTTAAAGTATCATAAACCCCTTTTATACAATAAATTCTCAAAACCATGTTAATCATTTCCCCAAAACTCTAATTTTTATAAAACCCAACTCAACCCACACACACACCTATCAATTCTTCAATCATACATGAAATCAACTAGATTTTTACTCACTTAACCAAAATATCAACCCAAATCAACACAAAGCACGAGATAATCTAAATCGTACCTCAAATTGTACAAAACTTCAAGATTCTTACAAATCCTCCCTCCAAGGATTTTGATTGTGAGAGTTCTTGGCTCCTTGGTTCTCTGTCTCCCATCTCCTTGCTTCAAAGCTTGATTTCTGACCTTGCATGCTTCCAATCTAGCCCCAATGCTTCAATTTGGATGATGGAGGGTTAGGGTTTCAATGGGCTTTAGAGCTTCTCTCTCTAAAGAGGAGGAAAGGAGAAGAGAGGGGAAAATAGAAATGAGGGTCCAATGGTTATGTGCATATATATATATATAAATCCCCAAATTTTTTCTCCAACATTCGAGAAAAATCTAAACATTTCCCAACGGTCCGCTCGAGCGGACAGATCACCGTTCGAGCGATGACCCCTGAAGTTGAATTCGGCGAATTTTCTTAAAACTCAACTCAAACTTCTAACTTTACTCACACTTTATTATTTCGAATTTTCCATTAACACAGCCATATCAATATCATTCATTACCACGTATCTCAATCTCACTTTCACATATTATTAATTCAACCGTTAACAAACAAAATTTTATAGCACCCATACCCAAATTTATTTCTATCTCTTCACTTAACCAAAAACATGTAAGAAGAAAATAAACACATACCATGTCGTTACAAGACTCCTCACCGCTCAAGTGGTGGGGCACCCGAGAGTTTACTGCCCAAAAGCTATAAAATTTTCTAAGTGTTGGAAAAATCACCACTTTTTCCCATCCTTTGAACATAGTTTTGAATTGGAAAATTCGAGATGTAAAACATACATTTGAGAGTAAAATAGCCACCTTCCAACCCAAGAACCCGAAATCAAACTTCAATATCAAGATGTATCATTTAAAGATAAAAACATTCAACCCATCAAACAAACGAAACGTTCTCACATGCATACACAACATGAATATACGACATTATGGCCTTGCAATACGGGTGTTCTAACCCAAAAAAAAATCATCCAAGTACACCACAAGAAAATAAGAATTACATCTTTATATTTTTATTTCCCAAGAAAATGCTATCCAAGAATATGTAATCCTATCAGTTACTCAAAAAGGGTCCAACGACCATCGCCATACTCCAATCTCTTCTTTCGGCAGTCACCTGAAATGTTGTTAAACAACATGAGGCTAAGCTCGTAGGATTAAGACTAACAATGAACGAATGCATGATATGCGAGGAAGGTTATACGGGATGCACACATAAGTTTATCCGAAACCAACATCATTGTCACGCCCCAAACTTCGGCCACGTGAAACACCCAAAAAGAACCAAATGCAACACCCAACCCGAAAACATACTCTCAAAAATAAACTATACAGCATTGTATATAAATGCCAAACGGCAACATTACCAGGCTCCAACGCCCGAAAAACATGTTATAGCATACATGTGCAAAGCTAACAAAAAGGAAAACTACTCTTCTTCTGCCTCTCCAGCGCCTCCTGGTCAAGCTGCGTGACCGGTACCTGAAGAAAATCAAAATCCCACACCGTGAGCTAAAGCTCAGCAGATTCTAAACAACACATGTAATATAAACCAAACATGCTAGGAAAATGAGGTGCAGTTTTCGACTATCTTTCAAGCCATTAAAATAGTTTGAAACAGTTGTAGATCATGAATCTCCAGAGCCAGAAAATAATTTTCACAAGCAACGGGAAAGCGAGGATAAAAACCATGTTTTGACTCTCTCACGGGAGCCCTGAAAACAATTCTTGTATTTCCACTCCCACAGGCCGTTAATACAATTTTTTAAGAAATTTGGTCTATCCATCCCAATGTGCAGTACATACAATCCATGAATCTTCTCGAACTTTCATCGAAGGACCACTGCCCCAACTAATGCTTCTTCTCGGACTTTAACCGAAGGACTACGGCAGCCCAAATGGCACACACACACCGGCTTTCGCAGCCTACCTCATACACTGATTTCGCAGCCTACCTTATACACCCACACACGCACACGTGCATCATCAACTAGGATTTACATCTACTGGATCACAAATTCATCTAATCCATTTCATACACATATGCAAACCTAAACCAGGATTTAAAGCATATAACCATGTATCAACACAACGTTCCACAAACCACGTCACATGCCTATAAAACTCTAGGTTTTAAAGCATAAACCACGTTACACATAACGATATCACCTTACGTAATTTACTTACATAATCCGTACATAAATAAATAGTTATAAATGTACAAGCCAGCTATAAAAGGACATAGCCACATATAACCTCACACCACGACGCCACCCGTCATGTAACCCGACATCCACATACCTGGACCCATGACGCCCACACACACCAATCGAAAACCAAGGAATTAACCCAAAACCACAAACCAACAGCCCACAACTTCAGTCGACTGGACCCAATTCCCAATCGACTGAAAAACACACTGGAAAAGCCAAAACGCGACAGAAGCACTATCCAGTCGACTGACCCTCGAGGTCCAGTCGACTTAACCCAAGAACATATGATCCAGTCGAGTTCAGTCGACTGAACCAGTCTAGAAACCAATTTTAGGCTACAGTTTCAACCTGCAAACGCCAAATTGAAGCCTTCGAACACCAATTCAACATCCTCAAACATACACACGCCTAGGCCAAACACGAAGACCACCACAAAAACACCCGGCACTCGATTCCAACCACGAAATCGCCAAAAAATAGGTTTTAATTCCAAATCCAACTTTGAAACAAACGCAGATCTACAGCAATCTACTCGTTAAAAACACCCACGTTTACCCATAGCACTCTTATACAGTAGTAGGGTCTAGAATCCTACCTCGGTGAGTGAAAAACTCGACGCCTTGGTCCATGTGCAAAATCAAACTTTGTCAGAATTAAAATCTGACCGGATGGTTGCATAGCCCACCGTGCCAAAAGCAAGGATCCACTGTTGGATCGTTGAAAACCAAGCCCCGAGCCCCTGAGAACTTATAGAGAAGGCAGAGAGAATATGGAGGAAACTTAGGAGTTAAGTTTTGAAAAAATATCTTTTGAAAATATCTAACTCCAGATATTTATAGGCCTCTAAAATATCATTTTTTGTGAATTTTTGAAATTCGAGCCGTAACACCCCACGTCCTCCAGAACCTTCCCCACATGCATCTCTCCCCTCAAACATGCATCAAAAGCATATAAAACATGCTGCAAGGAAAACACATAACGCGCGTCGAAAAACACCGAAAAAGAAAACGGGTCAGGGTCTCACAACTCTACCCCCCTTAAAGGAATTTTGCCCCCAAAATTCAATACAAAGCCAAAACAACAAACCGTCGATCGCAATCGACACATGCACACGAGATGGTCAGCCAAATCATTTCTAGGATATAGCCAAACAAGGTCAGACATCCTAGATAATGGCCAACTATCTCAAAGACACGGGATTTACAACCCATCCCAACTTCACAACCTCACCAACCACTGCCTCAACACAGCACACCATCCACGGGATCCATAACTAACCCCAAACAGATGCAATGAAGAATTGGCCCAAAGCCTGCATACTTAGAAAGTACCTCCACTCGTTAAAGGAATATCTGCATCCTCCAGCACAATCGATGCCCTCGAAGAACTGGGAGCTATAAGTGAATAGACTCAGGGCAATGTCGCTCTGCCCTGCCCACCAAAACTTGGTACCGTCGGCTGCCGCACCAATTGAACTGACGTACTCCCACCTACCATCTAGGAAGTCTGTATTGCGGACGGCTGCTGTCGACCCTGCACATATGAACCCACTGGTGTGTCCTCCCTGCTCGGCGCATTGCCTCTCTGGGGATAATTCCTATAAATATGTCTAGACGGTCCACATTCATATCAAACTGATGGTTTCGTCCCATGCGGCTGCACTGGAGCCAAACTCTGGGATGGTCTCGACTGTAAACAATCCGCCGCACGATGCCCCGGTTGTCTGCATCGAAAATAGGTCAACTCCCTCGGCTCCGGCCTCCCAGACGAAGCCACAGATGGTGATGGTGCTGAAAACTACTGTGGTCCAGATGGACAAAAGCTAGGACCAGAGGACATCTACCTCTTACTGGGATGCCCAATTATCTGCGCCTCTTCTCCTCCCAGTGATGTCTTGGCCTCCCTGGATGCTCGAGTCTCAGCAAAAGCATTCTCAACCCTCGCTGCCGCCTCCACCAGTTTTCTAAACACACGAAATACCACCACAACCACTCGCTCCTTGATCATCGGCCTCAAACCCCACTCAAACCTCATCGAAAGCAACTCATCTGTGCACTCCACCTCTGGTGCAAACCGAGACAAGCTCGTAAACCTGGCCTTGTACTGCATGTTGTCCATGGCACCCTGAGTAAGAGAATAGAACTCATCCTTGCATAAGCCCCTCCTCAAAGACGGGAAGTATCTCTCTAGAAACACTCATGTAAAAGTTGCCCATGTGGCCCCCACTATAGTCCTGGCATATCTTCACCACTGATGAGCAGCACCCCTTAGCTGAAAAGTGGCAAAGGAAACCCGCAACTCATCCTCCACAATCTGCAATGTGTCAAGGATCCGAGTGGTCAACTCTAACCACTCTGTCTCCATAAGAGGGTCAGGATCTCCTGCAAACGTAGGCAGATCCATACGCCGGAACTCCCGCATCGCAACTGTAACCCTCGCCTCCCTCGTCTCAGGCACTGCCTCCTTCTCCCTAACAGGCTCACCCATAGCAACCAGCTGCCGCATAGAACCAACCAGCACACGTAACAACTCCGTCGCGTCCATTGGTCCCTGGGTAGCATTAGCTTCCCCAGCATCAGGGATAGGAATATCCCCTTGGCCAGCACTTCCACGGCCTCGACCACGGCATCGCCCTCTCCTCGCCGACATCGCGCCTATATGAAAAAGATAGAACGTGAGATGCAACACATGGCATAAACCACATAAGCATGCTAACACATAGCCACATAGGTTCATGCTAAACAAACCTCACATACCGAGGAGAACCAACAAGAATGAAACGTCAATCGAGATAACCTACTCAGATTTCTTGCTAGAAATCACATCAGCTAAACACGTTTCTAACTTGGCTCCCAAGTTTGTTAACCAAAATGCCCAAAGGCAAGACTATCACTTCTAAGATTCAAGCCCTATGCTCACATATACACATCATCCTTATGCCTAACATGCTAACACGTACATGTTATCAAAGCATTTAAACACATGCAGTCAAGCACACGCAATCAACCTCACACGGTGATGCAACCTCTTCCCACGGCTCTTAGGTATTCAAACCCAGAGCTTTGATACCAAGTTGTCATGTCCCAAACTTTGTCCACGTGAAACACCCAAAAAGAACCAAACGCGACACCCAACCTGAGAACATACTCTCAAAAATAAACCACACAGCATTATATATAAATGCTAAACGGCAACATTATACGGCTCCAACACCCAAAAAACATGTTGTAGCATACATGTGTAAAGCTAACAAAAAGGAAGACTACGCTTCTTCCGCCTCTCCAGCACCTCCTGGTCAACCTGCGTGATCGGTAACTGAAGAAAATCAAAATCCCACACCGTGAGCCAAAACTCAGCAGATTCTAAACAACACATGCAATATAAGCCAAACATGCTAGGAAAACGAGGTGCAATTTTTGACTCTCTTTCAAGCCATTAAAACAGTTTGAAACAGTTTTAGATCACAACTCATCAGAGCCATAAAATAATTTTCACAAGCAACGGGAAAGTGAGGAGAAAAACCATGTTTCGACTCTCTCATCGGAGCTGAAAACGATTCTTGTATTTTGACTCCCGTAGGTCGTTAATACAGTTTTTTAAGAAAATTGGTCTATCCGTCCCCATGTATAGTACATAAAATACATGAATCTTCTTGGACTTTCACCGAAGGACCACTGCCCCAACTAATGCATCTTCTCGGACTTTAACCGAAGAACTACCGCAGCCCCAATCGCACACACACACACACCGGCTTTCGCAGCCTACCTCATACACCGGCATCGCAGCCTACCTCATACACCCACACACGCACACGTGCATTATCAACCAGGATTTACATCTACTGAATCACAAATTCATCTAATCCATTTCATACACATGCAAACCTAAACCAGGATTTAAAGCATATAACCATGTATCAACACGACGTTCCACAAATCACGTCACAGGCCCTATAAAACTCTAAGTTTTAAAGTATAAACCACGTTACACATAACGATATCACCTTATGTAATTCACTTACATAGTCTGTACACAAATAAACAGTTATAAATGTACAAGCCAGCTATAAAGCACATAGCCACATATAATCTCACACCACGACGCCACCCGTCACGTAATCCGACATCCACACACCTAGACCCACGACGCCCACACGCGCCAACACAATGAACAACCTACATAATTCGACCTAATCGAAGGCGAACACCGAACCCACAACTATGGTTCTCACCAAAACCTCACATTTCCCGTGCATAACCATCACGCACACGATCGTGCCACAATACCCAAAACCTAACCATGCACGTCAACCTAAGGACGGCTTACACAAATACCCGGGAACACAACACAAACCCCCAAAACCACCACATGACCAACCGAACCCTAAAAGGAATTCACAGGTATTTGAATCAAGTAATTCTCATAAATTAATCAATTGAATTCCCTAAGAAACCAATCGAAAACCAATGAATCAAGCCAAAACCACAAACCAACAGCCCACAACTTCAGTTGACAGGACCCAACCCCCAGTCGACTCAAAAACACACTGGAAATGACAAAACGCCATAGAAGCAGTGCCCAGTCGACTGAACCCAAGAACACATGATCCAGTCGACTAAACTCATGGGTTTAGTCTACTGAACCAGCCCAGAAACCATTTTAGGCTACGGTTTCAACCTTTAAACCCCAAATCGAAGCCTCTGAACACCGATTCAACATCCTCAAACATACACACGCCTAGGCCTAACTCCAAGACCACCACAAAAACACTCGGCACTCGATTTCACCCATGAAATCGCCAAAAAATAGGTTTTAAGCCCAAAACCATACTTTGAAACAAACGCAGATCTACAATATTCTACCTGTTAAAAACTCCCACGTTTACCCATAGCACCCTTATACAGTAGTAGGGTTTAGAATCCTACCTCGGTGAGTTAAAAACTCGATGTCTTGGTCCACGTGCAAAATCGAGCTTCGCTGGAATCAAAATCTAACTAGATGGTTGGGTAGCCCATCGTGCCAAAAGCAAGGATCCGCTGTTGGATCGTTGAAAATCGAGCCTCGAGCCCCCAAGAACTTAGAGAGAAGGCAGAGAGAATACGGGGGAAACTTAGGAGTTAAGTTTTGAAAAAATTTCTTTTGAAAATATCTAACTCCAGATATTTATAGGCCTCCAAAATATCTTTTTTTTTGAATTTTTGAAATTGACGCCGTAACACCCCACGGCCCCCAAAACCTTCCCCACATGCATCTCTGCCCTCAAACATGCATCAAAAGCATATAAAACATGCTACAATGAAAACACATAACGCCCGTCGAAAAATGCCGAAAAAGAAAACGGGTCAGGGTTTCACAATCATTGTCCCAAATCACATTCCTATCACATAATCGAGTTTTCAACAAAGGGTTATTGTTCAATGCTCCATAGTTAAAGTTAAATTAACCATTATAACCAATCATCTTATCATTTTTAACCAACTCAACACATTTTCGTATCCCATTATTTTATCCGTTCATGCAATTACAACCATAAATCAAAATAATAAAGTTGCTCCTTTCTTCCAAAACATTCTCCAAGATCCCCATCATTTGCTTGCTTTTCTTTTTTTAAAACTTGTAAAAAAAATTGGATATATAAATACAACCTGAGCTGAAACTTGTAGGATAAGACTAATAATCGTGCAATGCATGATTTGTGAGGTGTGAAAGACATGTTATGATGCAATTCATTCAAATCATGTCTACAACCCATTTCATACTTTATATACTAATTATTCCATACTCTCATTAAATCATCCATTTTTTTTATTACTATCTTCTTTCCTTATTTTCATAATTCACACACCTCCATGTATTGTAACACTGAATCTTTTTTTTTTAATTCTTTCGACTCTTAAAATTTGAAACACTTCTTCTTAACTAATCTTTAATTATTCCTTCTTTCATATTTTAACTAATTTTAGTATTCATTTCTCATTCAATCTTTAAACTATCATTTAACTTCTTGTCTTTTCTTTTCATTCCTTTAGTTACTCTTTCTTTTCTTTCCCTTTATCACTTTATTTATTACTTTCATTTTTGTCTTCTCTATAAGCTGTTACCAACATCTTCTATCCATTATATTACCATTAAATTTTCTTTTCAGTTCATCGGTCTTTATCCACATTTCTATTTTCTTTGGTTCATTATCCAGCATTTAGATTTACATTCTTCTTATAAAATCTGTTCATTATCCACAATTACATTTCATCTCGTTTCATCAGTCTAATACTGAACCGACGTATGGTGCAGCTTATAGAAACCCCTCTCTATTCCCCCAATAGACTACTCAAAGCCATTGGGTAATAGATAGCTCTATAACTCACCACTACAATCATCAAATACCAACATCGGGTGCAGTTTATAGAAATCCCTCCCTAGCCCCCCAATAGGCTACGCGAAGCCATAGGGTAATAGATAGCTTTATAACTCACCACAACACAATCACGTCGGTTTTACGGGGGTTAACCCGAGGGCACACGGTACCCAGCTTGCGCAAGTTTTCAGTCTTTCACCGCAGAGCTAGTCAAGCTCAACTTAATCACATCCATATCAACCAAACAACTGTTGGTTCCATATTCGATTAATGCAACATCAATTATTAACAACCGGGAGTCCATCTTCCCAATTTAATTTCACAATCACATCATATTTCCAATTTCAATTCAAAATCATATTTCCAATTCTATTTCACAACCATATTTCCAATTCCATATTCACAATCATATATTTCTCAAATTATCTTCATTATATTTTTCTCTTTTAACATCATAAATCTCATACCATGATTCACATTTCTTACAACCAAAATTCTATATCAATTGTCTTTACATCATCTCATTTTCAATAGAATTCTAATAAAAAAGATCATATTAGTATTTGCCATTCTCATATTCCATTTTCACCCAATTTCACTCTATTAGATAATATTAGTATTAATTTATAATTGTACAATTATCTCGTATCTTTGCCCAACCTTTATAAATTCGATTTGAAACTCAACAAACTTAATAAAAACTCATCAATTCACAAGTTGCATAGACATACAACCCAAGTGTTTTAACACATTTAGAGCTCAATAAATTAAATAACACACGTAATCTATCTCAATATTTTTAACTACAATTATCCTTTAGGTGTCCCTAAACTTCAAATCAAGGCTCAATTCATCTCCTATGTTCGAAATTCAACAAATTCAGGATTTCTTAAATCATTAAGCCTAAATAAAATTTGATGCACTCCGGTTTTCACATCAACTCAATATCCACACTAAGCCTTTATACGACCCCAATGAGTAATTCTTAATTATTACGAAAAGGGGACTATTCTTCTATCTTCCCCAATTACATGAATTACTAGATTCACCTGTAATGACCCGGTACCTATTTATTTTGTGATTTCATATTTTCGGTTGAGTGAGGAGATAGGATTAAATTTGGAAGTGGGTGTTATAAAAAAAAATAAAAAATTTTCTCGTTAATGATTAAATTAATAACTTGTGAGGGTCAAATTGAGATACAAGGTAACGAATGTTGTTGATATGGGTATGTTAATGAATAATTCAGAATATTTAAATGTGAGCAAAGTTGGAGGTTTAAGTTGAAATTTAAGAAACTTCGCAGAATTCTGCTTCATGGGTCACCGCTCGAGCACTGGGGGTTTGCTCGAGCGGACTATCGGGATAAGTTCGGAATAATCCAGAAGATTGGAGAAGATTTTGAGGGTTTCTATATATATATCTCTCTGCCCTTAGGCAAAACCCACGTGAGAGGTTTCCTTACTTTCCCTCTTCTCCTCTTCTTCTCCTCTTATCCTCTCCATCTCTAGAGAGAGAGAGAAAAATATGTTTCTCATAAAACCCTAGCCTCCTACCTTTCAAGATTGAAGTTTTGAAGCCAGATTGGAAGTAAGCAAGAGTAGAAATTAAGTTTTGAAGCAAGGAGATGGAAGATAAAGCATCAAGGAAGCGAGAATATCCACAACCAAAACCTTAGGAGGAAGAAATTGGAGGAAATTCAAGCTTTTTAGCAAATCCGAGGTAGGATCTAGATTCTCTCATATGTGTGTGTTGATTTGAGTTGATATTTTGATTATATAAGTAAAATATAGTAGATTTTATGCATGAATTGAAGGATTGACAGAGTATATGGGGGTTGAGTTGGATTCTCATGAAGATTTGACTTTTTGAGAAATAATAAACCATGATTTTGAGAAATTGTTGCATAAAAAGGGTGTATGAAACTTGAACCCAATGTTTTTGGGATGGAAATTGAGGTTTGAGACATATTTGATGAAGGGTTATGGGTCATGAAGCTAGAAACTCAAAACAGGGGAAAATTTGGTATTTTCTCGGGCACCAATGCGCTCGAGCGGAGCTCTGTTTGCTCGAGCGCTCAACTGGCAGAGAGTTAGGCGCTCGAGCGCCCGACTTTCGCTCGAGCGGATTGATTACATAGGGCTAACTTCTTTTTATCATATCTTCCTCATTCGGACTCCGAATAGTGTCATTTTTGTACTCAAATCGAAGCACCGGAAGTCCTTCCAAAAAAACTACTCCCACAAGAAAATTCTTTTTGTAGAAAAAGTTATGATTAAAATAGTCAGGGTATGTCAAATTTTCTTTACCATTTTTCACCCGATTTTAGCCAAATGCTTTGAAAAAGTATATTTTCTTCAATGTTGAACCTTTTCACCGAATTTCCTTTCCCTTGGGCTATGAATATACCTACTCTACTACACTTGGGTTGGGATGTAAGTATCGTGCGATTTGGTTGTGTTTGCGATAAAGATGAGTTTTCGACATATTACTAAGGTTTTAAGAATGAGTATGATTATGAGTAATTATGGGCTATGCCGTGATATGGTTATCATTAAGATTCTGAAGCTTTAGAAAGGAAACATGGATTTTAACTTGTATATATATGTATACGCATATGATGTGTGCATTCCGTTTGTTTCAAATGACATGGTCATGTGTGAGTTAATTATGCGTAAGGCATTTCATGAAGTTGATAAATGGAATGTGATTTATAAAAAATTATGTGTTGAAATTAATGATGGCATTTGAATTGAAAGAAATGATGGAATGTTAAAATAAGACTTGATTGGAAATGAAATGGGAAGTTGAAAT
>JAULJZ010029859.1:0-15170 GCA_032270985.1 Heliamphora pulchella | reverse complement strand
GGTACAGTCAGGCAGACAATCTACAGTACAGGGCCACATTGGACAGGCAAGAGCTTATGTGCTTGCGGATCCCTATTCATCCAGAGCACCGGTTGTGCCTGATACTGCTGCTACCACCTCCATGATCAGAGGTACTTTTCTAGTTTATAGATCATGGGGCAGTGTTCTCATAGACATCGGAGCATCGCATTCGTTTATATCATTTGCTTTTGCATCTGCTTTGGGGTTGGAAATGGGCTGGTTGGGTGGTACTATGAGTGTAGACACCCCAGTCAGTGGGAGTGTGAAGTTGAGTCTTGTATGTGTTGGAGGTCGCCAGTCGTTGTTTAGAGTTTGACCTTATTATTCTAGACATGACCACGTTTGATGTCATCCTAGGAATGGATTGGCTGACCACCTATCGTGCCTTCATCGATTGCGATCGACGAAGGGTAACAATTTGTACACCGACGGGAGATTGTTTCAATTTTGTGGGAGACCGGGATGAGGGTTTGATGATTATATCGGGCGTTGTGCGGAACCAAGGCAACCTGGGTTTCCTTTTTGCAGCCCTTATGTTAGATGAGGTAGTTGGGGTTCGGGGAGAGTTACCTTCGGTGGTTTGGGACTATCCAGACACCTTTCCTGAAGATCTATTTGAGTTGCCACCGAGCCGTAAGGTGGAGTTCTCCATTGATCTAGTTCCTGGAGCTGCTCCCATATCTATACCGTCGTATCGTTTTGCACCTGCTAAGTTGCGTGAACTCAAGGTACAGCTTTAGGAGTTGCTAGACAGGGGGTTTATACGTCCGAGTACTTTGCCGTGGGGAGCCCCTGCTCTTTTTTAGAAGAAGGATGGTTCTTTGTGTTTGTGTATCGACTACCGAAAGATGAATCAGGTGACTGAAGAATAAGTATCCGATGCCGAGAATAGATGATTTGTTTGATTAGTTGAAGGGGTCGAGCTGCTTTTCAAAGATAGACCTAAGATCAGGATACCACCAGTTGAGGATTAGGGATGAGGACATAGCGAAGACTACTTTCCAGACTCACTATGGTCACTACGAGTTTCTGGTTATGCCGTTCGGTTTGATGAACGCCCCTACTACATTCATGAGTCTGATGAACCAAATCTTCCATCTGTATCTGGATAGTTTTGTAGTGGTGTTTGTGGATGATATTCTAATATATTCACCCACTAGGGAGGCACACGAGGATCACCTGCGGATCGTGCTATAGATTTTGAGAGAGCATCGCTTGTACGCAATGTTTGAGAAGTGTGAGTTTTGGATGTCTGATTTGAGGTTTCTGGGACATGTTGTGTTGTCAGACGGGGTATTAGTGGATTCGTCGAAGACAGACGCTGTGACTGGTTGGGAACGAGCGAAGAACGTCTTTGAGATTCGTAGTTTTTTGGGTTTAGCAGGATATTACCGACGGTTCGTCAAGAATTTTGAGAAACTTGCTAAACCGATGACGCGTCTAATGCGGAAAGGAGTAGTGTTTGTTTGGAGTGAGTCTTGTGAGTCGACATTCCAAGAGCTGAAGACGAGATTGACCAGCACGCCAGTGTTGATTATCCCAGAGCGAGGCTTGGGATATACTGTCTACTGTGATGCATCACATGATGGTCTTAGATGTGTTTTGATGCAGGAAGGAAAGGTTGGAGCCTATGGTTCTCGACAGTTGAAGACGCAACAGAAGAACTACCTGACACACGATTTGGAGTTGGCAGTCGTGGTCTTTGCCTTAAAGACATGACGTCACTATCTTTATGGTGAGCATTTCGAGGTTTTCTTCGATCACAAGAGCTTAAAATACTTGTTTTCGCAGAAGGACCTAAATTTGCGCCAACGATGGTGGATGGAGTTGTTGGAGGATTACGACTTTGACTTGCAGTATCATCCATGGAAGGCTAATGTGGTGGCAGATGCGCTCAGTAAGAGATCTCACGAGTTGTTAGCTTCTGTGGCTATGCGTGAGTGGGACATGCTTAGAGATGTTGGAGAGTTTGATTTCTGTGTTGGAAAGACAGTGATGCGTGCCACCTTATTCTCTGTACTTACTCAACCAGCATTGATAGCACCTGCGCTAGAGCTCCAGAAGATGGACCGAGAGGCTCAGATGATCTGAGATCGTGCTGCTAGTGGAGAGGACACAGCAGGATGGGTTATGGGTTCAGACTAGAGTCTAAGGTTAGCAGGGATGTTGTTTGTGCCAGAGTCATGTCGAGCTGATCTATTGCATGAGTGTCATCATTCTCGCCTTGCAGTGCATCTTGGAGTCACGAAGATGTACCACGACTTACGTCGTCAGTTTTATTGGACAGGAATGAAGAAGGACGTGCTTCAGTTTATTTCTCGGTGCCTTACCTGTCAGCAGGTAAAGATGGAGCACCAGAGACCTGGAGGATTGTTATAGCCATTTCCTGTATCTGAATGGAAGTGGGAGAGCGTCACGATGGATTTTGTGTCAGGACTTCCTCAGTCATCTAGTAGGCACGACGCCGTGTGGGTTGTGGTTGATAGGTTGACGAAGTTTGCACACTTTCTCCCCGTTCGAGTGAAGGATTTGGTGGACCGATTGAGTCGTTTGTACGTTAGAGAGATAGTCAGGTTGCACGGAGTGCCAGTGTCTATTGTTTCTGACTGAGACCCGCGCTTCACATCACGCTTTTGGCAGAGTCTTGGAGAGACTCTGGGTACGAACTTGATGTTCAGTAGTACTTTTCACCACCAAACGGATGGCCACTCTGAGAGGATTGTACAGATTTTGGAGGATATGATGAGGGCTTGTGTTCTAGACTTCATAGGTTTTTGGGAGGATCATCTACCGTTAGCAGAGTTTGCTTAAAACAACAGCTATCAGTCCAGTATTGGGATTGCACCGTATGAGGCTCTATATGGTAGACCATGTACATCACCAGTATGTTGGACAAATGTGGGACAAACCATAGTCTTAGGA
Source organism: Heliamphora pulchella (assembly GCA_032270985.1). NCBI lineage: Eukaryota > Viridiplantae > Streptophyta > Magnoliopsida > Ericales > Sarraceniaceae > Heliamphora > Heliamphora pulchella. The sequence continues at coordinate 12,227 of JAULJZ010029859.1, read as the reverse complement.
CCCGATATGGTACGAGAGAAGAAGACGAAGAAGATAGCAGTGATTCGCCAGCGTCTTCAGACAACGCAGAGTCGTTAGAAAAGTTACGCAGATCAGAGGAGGCGACCTTTGGAATTTGCTGTGGGAGATCATGTGTTTTTGAAGGTCTTGCCACGTAGAGGGTTGATGAGGTTTGGTCGTAGTGGGAAGCTATTGCCGCGTTTCATTGGGCCTTTTGAGATTCTTGACAGGTTTGAGAGGTTGCCTATTGTTTGGCTTTACCACCTCAATTAGCATCTGTGCACAACGTACTTCACGTTTCTATGCTACGGAGGTATGAGCCTGATCCTTCTCATGCGTTAGATTGGGCTGAGCTGCGGGTTGGTGAGGATGCCACCTATGAGAAGCGTCCAGTAAGGATTCTTGATACAGAGGAACAGGTGTTGCGGGGGAGGACAATTTCTTATGTCAAGGTCCTATTGCTTCATCACGGGATTGAAGAAGTGACATGGGAGCTTGAGTCTGGGATGCGTGCTACATACCCAAACTTGTTTACCTCGTGACCTTGTTTCGAATTTTGGGGGAAAAATTGCTTAAAGGAGGGCGAGTTGTGAGACCCGAACCCGGCTCTTTTTGAGATATTAATACATGTTGACGTATTTCTTTCGTATATGTATCTCTAGGTCGTATGGCTTATGTTTAAGTTGTAGAACATCATATTTTGTATACGGTTATACATGTTATGCATGCGGGGGGGTTTGGCTTTGGCCCTTTTTCTTTTTCTCTCCCAGCGTTGGCCGCTCGAGCGGTGGGGAGCTCGCTCAAGCTGGTTGGTGGCAGAGTGTTGACCTGTGATGTGACTGCTCAAGCGGTGGGTGTGCGCTCGAGCGGGGTAGTGGCAGAGCGTGCCTAGGTGCTGGGGAGCTCGAGCGGTGGTGTGGCAGGGCCTATGTCAGCAAGGGGTCCACTCGAGCGGTGCTTGGGCGCTCGAGCGGTGGGTCCTAGGCGCGAAAAGCTATAAAGAGAAAAAAATATCTTTTTGAGATTCCAAAATATATTTTCAACCAAATCTCTTTCTCTCCACCTTTTCACTACTTTCTTTCTAGCTTTCGAGTGGTCCGGGGCTTAGTTTTTCGCGGTCGAATACCAGATCCTTGCTGTCGGCGACGTGGGCTTCGTATCCATCCGAACGGATTCTCGTTCTGACGAGGTTAGATTTTGAGGCATCGAGCTTTTAGCTCTTTGCGGTAGGATTCGAGACCTACTGTTGTTAAAAGGGTGACATATGTAATTATACTTACTTTCACCATGTAGAAATGCATAAAATGCTGTAAACACATGTTTAAACATTGGTTTATGGGTAAAAGTTGATTTTACGCCTTTTCTCGATTTTATACATGATTCGGATGTGTTGAGATCCGTGGTTTTCAAAAGGAGCTTTGAAAATGAGGTGTTTTTATGAAAAACATGTTTGTGGAGGTTTGGAGCTAACCCTTGGGGTTGAGTCTCAGTTTTGTGAAACTATGTTGTTACATGCTTGTAGATCTCCATGTTGATGGATTGGATCCCTTTTTATATACATGCGATGTAAAACTATTTTATTATTTTTCGTAGTTGAGCTACGACTGGGTTTTTAATGTTATCCATGATGTACCGGGACAGTGGGTGCGTTTGTGATGAGTTGGGCTTTCATTGCTCCTCAGTGCAAGTCCGAAAACGTGTGTAGAGTAGGTCCCTACGTGCCTTCGGATTAGCCTCTGTAAACGAGGTTGGGTGCTTAGTACCCTCGGGCTCAGGTCCCGTAAACTAAGTGGTTGGTTGGGTGCTTAGTACCCTCGGATGGTGTTCCCGTAAACTAAGTGGTTACATTGTCCTGACTCTATATAGAGCTTGTCATTACCTAGCGGGCCTTAAGTCGTAACTAGGGTAATGGACAAGAGTCTATAGTTGTTATCTTGTTTGTGTGGGGCAGAGTCGGTACATAGGATCTCATTTATCTGTGTTCTCCTTGGCTGTGTGACCCGAGTGAAGGAAAATAATGTTTTGATTCTGGTTGTGTGATTCGGGTGAACAAAATCTGGTTTTGGTTACTGTTTTACTATTGCTTTCACTTAACGTTGGCATGATATCTGTCAGGATTATATGCGTAGTTTGAAGGATGAAAATGGGATTTTATGAGATAAAATCGTTTTGAGACCCGCATTGGCTTGATAGAAAACTTGTGCTTTTTGAAAGGAAAACATTTTTGGCTCCTGTGGTTGAGCCTGTGTGTGTGTAATTGCATAGCCTGCTCTACAGCTTTATTATCTTTTCCTATTGGGCTTTGGCTCACGGTGTGGGATTTTGTTATAAAAACATTTTCAGGTGACCACATGGAGTTGACCTAGAGGTTTGTGGGGATGGGGAGCTTGATGTAGTTTTTCCTGTTTTGGACATGTACTTATGCATGTGAAGCCTATTTCAGAAGACTGGTTTTGTACGCCTTTCGACGATATACTTATTCATCTATGAGTTTGCATGATTTCTGTTTATGAGAGATAAACTTGGGATCTTTATCCAAATGTTGTAATATTTTATAGTTGATGGTGTTCCAACTGCACATCTTATTTTCTCAAATGGGTTTTTGATGGGCTTTTGCGTGACCCTGGTGTTTGGGGCGTGACACTCTCCTTGGTTGATCTTCAAAACCTTACCCAGTAGATAGGTGAGTAACGATAGTTATCAGGATGTTACGTTATTAGGATTTAGTGCTTTCACGAAAAACTTGGGCGATGCTCAAGAACCTCCTAACGCCTCTTCGAATCGTGAAAAATATCCCTTCTTTGTGTTATGGTTTAGAATGTATGCTAATGTCTACATTTAACAAGTTTTGAAGATTAAGACGCCCGACTACAAATAATGGCTAAGAAAGGGCTTATTCAATCGACTAAGTCTTACTTGAAAACCCGACGGATAGACTATGCCATCAACGATCTACTGTCAGAAATGATTGTGTTGCACCTGTGAACTTATGACATCACCTCACAACAGAATTCAAGCTTCTTCAGACCAACTTGTACCTGACCCACGTATTGGAGGAATTGAGGAACGGGAGTTATACCGCAAGTAGGAAAACAAAAATGTGGGACAACCCCAAGCTCAAGGTATTCGACTTTCCATACAAAAGAGGAAGCACGTCGACACGTGTCGACACTCATACCAGCCCTTCTCATCAAAATGTTAGAATCTGGATTCGGCCATCACCTCCTAGACGACAAAAGACCTCGACTGCATCAAGGGACACTTGGAGTCTGATGAAGATTTATCCACCGGAGAAACGATCCAGTCATTGGAGGAAACACTCAAAACCTATGTACCAACACGTTAAAGCCAAATGACAGAAAGAACGGGACAACCATGGGAAAGACCAAAATGGAAATGGGAGCATAGGACTATGGACTTCACCACCAAATTTTTGACTCGCCTCAAGAACACAATAACATACATGTTATAGTGGATCGCCTCACCAAAACCATTCGCTTCCTATCAATTAAACCTCGCTACACGTCAGTGACCTTAAATTGAAAGTACCTATGCGACATGTTACACCTACATGAGTTCTTTACCCAACCAAGACCTGTGTCTAACGCCACATTTCAAGAAGAGTTTACAGGAAGCCTTAGGGATGAAGCCCTACCTCAATACAGTGCCTCACCTTCAGACTACAAGCTGTCCAAACGTGCAAGGTTAAGAGTTTATAGGTTGAAACTTTTAAAAAAAAGGAAGTGGGGAAGAATATCTACCTTTGGTCAAATTCGTCTACAACAACAGCTACCGAGCAAACAATGGCATCTAAGCATTAGAAGCTTAATATGAACGATACTGCAATTCATCAATATGCTGAAACTAAAGAGACCAAATGTTGCGGCCAAATCGCGTACTCGAAGTAATAGAGAAGACCAAGTTGAAGAGTTATGCTGACGGATGACATAGACCCTTCGGATTAAATAGGAGATCGAATGAAATCCAGCCCCGACAAAGAATCATGCACTTTGGATAGAAAGGTGGATCATGATACATCGATCCGTTAAAAATACTAGCCAAAGTCGTAATAGTCACCTACCACCTAGCCCTGTTTCTACAGCTCATGAGTATCTCCAACATATTTCGTGTCTCGATGCTGAGAAAATATGGACCTAATCCTGCCCACACTTTCAACTCGAAAGAGCACCACGTCAATGAAGATGTCACACTTTAAGAAAGGCCGATCAAGATAATTAATTGGCATTATCAAGAATTTATCCAATAGTGTTATTGCACCCTTAGGAGATCACGCACGAGTAGACTCCAATTGTAAAACACGTACGCTGAAGAATGAACAACACCCGTACGTCATACGACCTGCGAGTCATCGATGCGCAAAATAGAAACCAGAGAGACTGACTAGTAGGAACAGGTCCTTGTTGACCAATGAAGTGAGACCCTGAGTCCAATAAAGGAAATCACATGGAGTCTAGGAAAATAGCCACGTGTTAACATTTTTATGATCCCACACAATCTGAAGTAAAAACGATAGGATCTCTTTAGATAAAACTTTTTATACCAATAAACATGTTATGCGTCATGCGTTCACCTATGAGTAGAACCAACCTTATCGGATAGTTCAATAACCCCTACCATTTCTCTTCCATGAAGATGGTAAGACAAAGACAGAACCATGGATGTCTAGTAAGAGTAAGCAGAACCGGAGAAGAAGTGGACATCCCGAGCCTAGTACAAATCTTGTAAGACCTGGCAGCCAATATGGGATGACCACAAGGGAAGGCACCTCAGGTAAGATCATGGTACATGTCGGACCTCAGGGTACAGAGTGTCCCGACACCTTAGAAGAAGGATGTTTCCCGAGCAATAAAAGTTTCGATCAAAGCAACAAAATGGCAGCAAGCAGCAACAAAGGGCTTTTATAAGTGCAACCAGTTAGGGCATAGGATGGTACATTGCCTGCTAAGAAGTAAAGAAGATAATCAATGAGGGCTACTAAGAAACAAGAAGTTCACGCGCTCAAAGCCTTTCCCACAAGATGGCTGAAAGGAACAACTGGGAAAAAGGGAGACAAACTCGGTAATCTATTTTAATTGTAACAAGCTTGGACATAAAAAGTTTGAATGCCCACTCCCGAGGGGAAGATACTACAACGACCGTCGGCAAAGACAGAACTACGAAGATCAAGCAAGTCGATTTCAACAAGGAACGAATGGTTTGAAGAAGGTGATGCAGACCAATAAAGGAGCGATGGACGGAGTGTTTGTCTTTCACGAGAGAGAAAAGAGAATTCGTCGATGATCAGAGGTAAGCTCGTATTTGTAGACTCTAAAAGATACGTTATCTTAGACTTGTTACATCATTACGAGAAACGGTACGCTTGTAGGATTAGGCTTTTAGGCTAATGCTAGTCAACAGTCGCCGCGCCATAGGTATACGATGTGATCTTCAAAGTTATGTAGTAGTCAGTCCAAGATTTTAGTAAGACAAAACAACTGTCACTCAATGTTGTTGAACGTATAAGCTTGACCCTGTCCACACCCTCAATCGGGAATGACTCGAGTGAACAAGGATGCAATTTTAGAAAAATCTCAATAAGAATCCGAAAGAAGGTACTCTAGAAAAAAAAAAAGCAATTCTGTTGATACAAGCCCTATAGCAGTGCCACCGAAGTAAGAAAGTCAATCTGAAGACGAGAAGGTGTTCTTAGGGTTGTATACTGAAAATTATATTTTTAATATTTAATTTTATTTTAATAAAATTAATTTTTTATTTTATGATAATCTTAATGAGCAATATATGTAATATCATTTCTTTAATGTTATATATAGATGCATAGATAATTATCCAAAAAAAAATATTATGCATAGATGTCATTTATTCTGTACAGTATTTAATCTGGTGTGTAGAGTACGGCTTGTATACAAAAGACTGAATTTTAGGTTCTTGTAAAATGTAATTATTTGTTCACACTTTAGAAAGAAATAGACATACCATCAGTATGATTGTAGCACATAGTTTTAGTAGGGATGTCTTGATTACAGAGAATAGATAATAGCATCGTCTATTATTTCGACTCTCTACGTATATTTATAGCACAAAGTTTTATTGATTTGCGTATATTTAATATTCGTTATTTTGATTCATTAAATGATGAGAATTTATATGGGTCTATATTTTCGATGACTTGGATAGCGATATTATTTATATGGTGAATGTTAATTATTGACGGAACTCGAATGATCAGAATTGACGAAACCCCCATAAAGAAGTTTATAAATTTTGACCGGGCCAAATTCTACATGTGGATTTGATTATCCGGCAATCAAATAACTTAAGGGGAAGGGTTTAAGAAATTTAAAATTATTGATGAAATTAAATTATCAGTAATTAAATTTAATTGGCGGGTAACGAAAATCTTCACGTGGAGAGATGAGTTAAGCATTTAATAACAAAAGCCCAATGCAAGATGGCCTTGAGATTATGATTTATAGTGCAATTACAATTATTTAGTGGTGTGAATTATAATTTAGGAAGTTGGTTGTATGTCCCTGTCATCCACGATTAAGAAATTGGCTTTTTCAGCGTCAGTTTACTGTATCTGGCGAGAGTGTAACTCTTGTAAGTTACGCGATTTGAAGCATGATTACAAGTTCATTTTTAAGGAGACCAGTGAACTTGTCAGGGGAAGATGCTCTACCAGATGTACCATTACTTTTTCCTCTCCCAATTTGGCTATTTTACGGGAATGGAGTCATTTAAATATTATTATTGATTCTCAAGACAAATTCCTTCTCATTTTGTTACAGAGTCGGGCTGGCCGCCTGTTCGAGAGTTTCTTTGCTAGCTTCAAGCTCAATGGTAGTATGGTCTTTTGTTTTGTTACTCTTATAGTTTCTCATGCACGGATCAAAGTAGAAATTCTAAGGAGCTGTGAGATTTGGGTCCTTTTCCCTAAGAGAGTTGAGCGATACACCTTATACACTATGAGTAAGTGTTGGGAGGTTTATCTAACATTTTGAACTGTTTTGTTTCCTTTGTGCAGCATACCTTCAAGTTGAGCCTTAGCGAGATTTGCTTCTTTTTTATTGGAGTTTAAGTTATTCACTTGTGTGAATATTTAGCGAGCTTTGTTCCTCTGCCTTGGAGAGTCGAGCTTTCTCACCTGTAGTTAGATGTCTTGCCTTATCAGGGTGCGTGTGTTCTATATATTTGTTTTGATCTTCCCTCTCTTATGCCTGTTCAAGTCTCGTGTGTTGGCAACCCCAAGACGGAAGAGGCCTCGATTGAAAGGTTGATGTTGAGTAGGTATCCTATTTTGTGGTCACTCAGCTATGGGGGGTGTTCATAGAAACTATAGATTTATTTTCTACTTCTCTATGTTTGTATGCCCCCTTATGTTTCCATTTCCTTTTTCATGTTTTTTGTCGTTTTCTTGTGCCGCTTAGACTGTTTTGCCGACGGTGGTGATTCATGGATGTAGTTACCTTTGGATTTTGTTGATGTAAAGTGTGTTTGGTCAGGACTTTCTGCCCGTTTTGTTGTTTAGTCGTGTATAATGCCTTTCCCTACAGCTTGTATAGGGATCCGTGTGTGTGTTCAATCGTAGCGTCAAGCAGCTGGCATGGGAGTGCGTTGCTTCTCTCTTTTCTGAATCTTGTTGTGGTGATAAATAGGTTCTAGTTTTGGGTTGTGGCTTTATCACTCGTTTTGGATGGCTTCTTGGAAGGATATATTAGGTTTATTTTACTAGGCATGATTATCTAGTGGTATTCTATGGATTAGTAGCTGTACACAGGTTCTTGGTTATACTTCCTATCTAGCGATCTGACACTCAGGTGGGGCTGTTTTCTTACTCTTGTGGGTTTTCTTGTGGGTTTATTTTTGTGGCAGCTTCTATGGGCTGAAGATGCCTATCCTTTTTGTTTTGTCAATATTCTAAGGTATTGCTCCAAAGTTCCTCTATGACTGGTGACATTGTTTCCTGGCCCATTACTTTTCTTCATAGTTATGGTCGATGCAACTTTTTAGTTTGGTTTAGTTTTGTTTATTTGGTTCTGGCTTAGCCCAAAGCCGTGTTTTTTGGTTTTAAGTGGGCTCCGATTTTGTGGCTTTAAGTTTAGTTTTGTAAGGCCATGCTTGTTTCTTTATTTGTTGTTGGTTGGTTGTGGCTAAACCTACAGCCTGTTTTTTGTTGTTTTTGGCTTTGTTCTTTCTTGGTGGTTTCTAAGCCCTGAGGTATGTCCCTTGTAATCGTGTACTTTTTTCATTTTTTATGTTACATTTAATTATCCAAAAAAAACTGTAATTTAGAATTTTATGAAAATTATAGAAACCATTGCAAGGTTTTCATAATTACAGATACCGCTGAGAAATCTGCTTAATTGTGGAAACCGTTAGATACATATCTAGGTTACACTAAAAGTCATCATCGTAATTACTATATAGGTCCCTACTATAGCCTTATAAATATGCGGGTAGGCTAAACCAAATTCATAACTTGTCTTCAAGACTGAAGCTGACCAGGTTTTGTCAGTACGAGTTCTCGAATGATTGTAGCCCACACTACATTCAAGAATCGCATAAGAAAATACAGTAAAAAATCTGACGGGAGTTTCAACTCGGAATGAAAATCGTAGTTGGCGAATCAACCAAAAAAGTTATTCTTATAAATGAACTGTGGTGGCATGAGTTTTTATTTTAATCGTTCGACATCAAAAGTTTTATCTAGAGCCCATTTCAGCGATTACCCGTCCAATTATATTTATCAAAAAATCGTTTATAAAAATAATGATCATGACAGTTTTGCCTCTAACAATTGGTATCAGAACTGTTTTATTTTTTGTTTACGGTTTATCGAGGGGCCGAGTAGATTTAGAGCTATACTAAGTTTTTTTTGTAGGCGTTTTAAACGTGATTTTATGATCATCTTTTATTTATATTTGATTGAATGGTTTGGATGATGATTATAATTAATTTTTTAATCACGAGAGTTGATCACGATAGATTAAAGTTTTTTAGGTCAAATGTGACCCTACGGAACATAGTATTTCGATGTAATAGCAATTATTTATTTTTAAATATATGTTTAGAATATTTAAGAACAGGTTGAATATCTAAAAACACGAACAACAACGACGGCACTGGCAGTGCTTTCGAGTTTTACGGGTCATGGATCGCTGTGATTTCTTAACGGTTTTAAAATAGTTTGTTCCGGTAAGTTTTTGCAGGATTTATGCATTAAAAATAGTGGCAAAAATAAGTCAAAAATAGCCATAAAAATCGACAAAAATAGTCACCACCGACTAGTTTTGTTGATTTTTTGGGACATTTTTGGACTATTTTTTGAATAATTTTTTAGGCATAAAATAGCAGTAAACTGTTGGAGACAAGACTGCCAAGATCTTTATTTTTGCAAACGATTAACGAAAAACAATTAACTAGACGGGCAATCGCCAAAACGGGCTTCAGATAAAACTTTTGATGACGAACGATCAAAATAAAACCCGTGCACCCGAAGTTAGTTTAGATAAATACCTTTTTACCTATCGAATCTTCAGCTACGATTTGAATCCAAGTTGAAGCTTCTGTCAGATCTTCTACTGTATTTTCTTATGCGATTCCTAGATATAGTGTGGACTATAATCCTCCGTAAACTCGTACCGACAGAACCAAAACAGCTTTAGTCTTTGAAGACAAGTTATGAAACTGGTTCAGGCTACCCGCATATTTATAGGGTTACAGTAGAGACCAGGAGAGTTAAGACTTTTAGTGAAGCACATACACGTATCAGCGGTTTCTACAATTAAGCAAACCTCATAGGGGTGTCTGCAATCATGAAAAACTAACAGCGGTTTTTGTAATTTTTATAAAACACTAAATTACAGTTTACACCACTAAAGAACTATAATTGCACTCTGACCCATAATCTCAAAACCATATAGCATTGAGCTCTTATTATTAAATGCTTACCATTTCTCCCTATGTTAAGATTCCTGATACTCGCCAATTAAACTTAATTGCTGATAATTTAATTTAATCGGCATCTTGATATTCCTTATACCCTTCCGCTTAACTTATTTGACTGCTGAATAATCAAATCCACCTGCAGAGTTTGGCCCGGCCAAAACTTATAAGCTTCCTTAATGGGTATCGTCAATTCCAATCTTTCGGGACGTGAATTTCGTCAATAATTAATATTTGTCATATAAATAATACCGTTATCCAACTCACCGGGAATATAGACCCATATAAGATTGTACCCTCTAATGAATCAAAATAACAAATATTAAATATATGCAAATCAATAATTATTTCAGAATTAAGAGGATAAACACTATTCATAATAACCTTGGAGTGTGAATTAATTTATATAGTCAGTATAAAATTAATTACTCCAAATGTCCTGTTAATACACACAAAGTGTACTGACAAAGAGAGTCGAAACAATAGACGACGCTACCCTTTTATGAAAAATATTAATTATTGACGAAATTCACGTTCTGAAAGATCGGGATTGACGATACCTCTTTAAGGAAGCTTATAAGTTTTGACCGGGCCAAATCCTACAGGTGGATTTGATAATCCGGCCGTTAAATAAGTTAAGCGGAAGTGCATAAGAAATATCAAGATGCCTATTAAATTAAATTGTCAGTAATTAAATTTAATTGGCGAGTATCAAAAATCTTAACGTGGGGAGAAATGGTACGCATTTAATAACTAGAGCTCAATGCAAGAAGGTCATGAGATTATGGGTCCGAGTGCAATTATAGTTGTTTAGTGGTGTGAACTGTAATTCAGTATTTTATGAAAATTGCAGAAACTGCTGCGTCTCTCCATAATTGTAGAAATCGCTGGTAGGTATTTGTGTTCTACTGGAAATCTTACTTATAATTACTCACCAGGTTCCTACTGTAACCCAATATATATGCGGGTAGTTTGAACCAATTTTATATTTGATATATCATATTTTATCTTTCAAGACTAAATATATCTGGGTTCTGCCGGTACGAGTTTTCGATAATCCGTAGCCCATACTATGTTCGAGGATCGCGTGATGGAATACAGTAGAAGATCTGACAAGAGTTTCAACTCGGAATCAAATCGTAGTTAAAGAATCGATCGACAAAAGGTATTTTTCTAAATTAACCTTGGTTGTACAAGTTTTATTTTGATCGTTCAACGTCAAAAATTTTATCTGGAGCTCGATTCGGCGTTTGCCCGTTCAATTAAATTTTATCGAAAATCGTTTGCAAAAACAATGATCTTGGCAGTTTTGCCTTCAACAGCTATTATCTATTCCCCGTAACCAAGACAGACCACTAAAACTCTATGCCACAGTCGTACCGATGGTATGTCTATTTTCATCTAAACTATGAACATAAAACTTATATTCTGTAAGAACCTAAAATCTGATCTTCTGTGTGTAAGTCGTACTCTACACACAAGATTAAATACAATACATAATATTGAGCATCTATGCATAACAAAAAAATGATATGTATATATTGCTCATAAAGATTCTCATAAAATAAAAAATTAATTTTATTAAAATAAAATTAAATGCTAAAAATATGATTTTCAGTATACCAACCATAACAATCTCCCACTTATCCTCAAAACCATGCTGCCTTACATCTGACTCCCATGGCCTCTACATGACTATGAAAAGTCTTAGCCGGTACGCACTTTGTAAAGGATCTGCAAGGTTGTCCCCTGATGCAAGCTCTTTGTCTGACTAAAAATCTGAGTCTGTGTACCCCAAGATACTAGAATGTCTTTGTGGTAAACCAACATATAATCCTTAGTGCTTTTCAGGTACTTGATTATATTCTTTATCGTAGTCCAATGCTCCTGCCCTAGGTTAGATTGATATCTGCTAACTATACTAATGGCAAAGCAGATGTCAGGTCTAATGCAAAGCATAGGATACATGAGACTTCCTACTACCGAAACATAAGGAACCACCTTCATCTTCTCTATCTCTTCAGGTGTCTAAGGACACTGATCCTTGGATAGAGTGATTTCATGCCTGAAGGGGAGAAATCCTTTCTTGTGATCTTGCATGCTAAAACGAGTAAGGATATCATTGATATACTTTGCTTGTAATAAGTCCAACATCCTTTATTTCTGATCTCGCACAAGCTTGATCCTAAAGATGTGACTGGCTTTTCTCAAGTCCTTCACATCGAACTGCCTAAATAACTATACTTTAACAGTAGATAATG
>JAULJZ010029848.1:0-15170 GCA_032270985.1 Heliamphora pulchella | reverse complement strand
CTTTGAATACGCCCTGAAGTATTCTGAAATAGTGAAAATACTCAAGGGAGATCTTGAGGAGTGGACGTAGGCTAAGAACAAGCTGAACCACTATAAATCGTTGGTGTTTGGCTCATCTTTTGATTTTTGCTTAAATACTCTTCTGAATATATAATTGTCTGGTAATATAAAGAATCAAAAGGTTTTTTCAGAAAAAGAATTTAATCGTTATTTTTTTATAAAGAAACCAAATTCACCCCCCTCTTGGGTTGCCTTGTTCTAACATGGGTTTTTAGCCTTGCGAGGTTTTTAGCCTTGCGAGCTGTTCTAACTTTTTCCTAGATCGCCTCTTCGATTTTCAACCTAGCGAGCTTTTATCTTATTTTATTTTTCAATCAAGGGAAATATTTTTTTGAGTTGGCTTAAGTTGATTGGAGTGGAGAACGTGTTACCATCCAGATCCATGATGATTACAGCACCACCAATCATAATAGCCTTGATCAGATACGGCTCAATTTGGCTTGAACTTGCCTCTTGGACCAAAAATAGGAGCATTGATTTCTTTAGGAACCAAATCACCTTCTCTCAGGTCCCGAGTACGCTTTGGCTATCTTCTTTTGATACCCTTATACGTGGAATAGAATTTGTAATCTTCTTTCATCGAATAAAAGAAGTTCTTTCATCTGATTCATTTGCCATTCTTCTGTGAGTTGAGCCACGTCTTATACTTCTTGATTCTTTCAAAGATTTTCTGCAGTACTATGATATGGTCGTCTTGATCTTTAGACTTAGCAATAATAACGCCCACATACACCTCGACATCTTTATCTATCATATCATGCAACATGGTAGTGGCAGCCCTTTGGTAGGTTGCCTCTGTATTCTTCAAATCAAATGGTGTCACGCGGTAACAGTAGGTGCCCCATGGTGTAATGAGTGTCATCTTTTCTCTGTCTTCAGGGTCCATTAAGATCTAATTGTACATGGAGAAGCCATCCATAAAAGATAAAAGAGCATCCCTCGTTATGCTATCTACCACGACGTCAATGTGTGGCAGTAAAAAGTCATCCTTCGAACTAGCATTGTTGAAATTCCAAAAATCCACACAGACTCTGAAGCGTCCATCCTTCTTCAAGACCGTCACAATGTTTGCCATCCACTTCGGATACTCGGTTACCATAAGGAATTCTGCGTTGATCTACTTAGTGACTTCTTCTTTGATCTTTAGAGCCCATTTTGGCCATATTCTTCTCAATTTCTATTTGATCGATTTAGCATCGAGATACAAAGGGATATGGTGTTGGATAAAATTAGGATCAATTTCGGGCATATCCTCGTATAATCATGCAAAAATATCTTTGAATTCTTTTAATAAAGTCATTAATTGTTTACGTTCAACTAAAAATAAAGCAGAACCAATTTGGATAATTTGTGGGTTAATTTTATTACCCAAATTTATTGATAAAATTTTTTTAATTATTGGTTGGGCACGCATTTCTTCTTCTCTTTTTATTAAAATTTTTAATTCTTCTGGGAGATCCCCTTTGAATTCAAAATCATCAGAAAGAGTACAAAATAAAAGAAGCAAAGCAAAATAATCAAAACTTTCGTTATTTCATTGATATAAAAGAGAGTAGGAATTACAAAATCGAAAGTAAAAGAAGAGGGTGCACAGACATACGTGCTCTCTAACTCGACATCCAACTGATCTGAATAAAGAAAAAACTTACAAGACTCTGACTTGACTCGAGACTTGAATCATGCAAATTGCAAGAATTTAAAAATCAGCTATAACATTCGGTGCAGATAGAGGTGGAATGACCTTATTGTCAATGAGATCCTGAATGTCATGGTAGACTTTTAGATAGTTGTCGGTTGGGTGTTCGTGGCTCTGAAGTATGAGCAATATTGGGTGGGATCGTAGCGCAACGGTAAAGGGTTAGGAGGCGACATTGGATCAAGAAGCTTTATCAGTCCTTTCTCGACAAGTTGATTCATGGCCATGGTCAAAAAAATATTAAGGGAAGTGAAAACTCTCCTTGCCTCTTTCAACTGCGACGACTGGTTGTTTCTGGGAGGAGGTAATGAAGGTGAAGAATTCGGCCGATCTGATTCGGTGTTTAGCAAATTCACCTCATTAGAGTGAGATGCAGGGTTAGTGGATGGATAAAGTCTTTTCAGCTTTTGGTTCAGCTCGACCTCCTCGATATCACCAGACTGGATTACATCTTCTATCTGAACCCCAGCATCAAACAACTTCTCGAATGTGGAGAGCGACTGTATGATCAGGTAATGCTTCAGTAGGGACTACAGATTCTTGACTAAAATTCTCACCTGTTCCTTTTCTGTTGGTCAGTTTTTCATTTTAGCTGCTTTTGCTCTCCATCTGGTCAAAAAATCCACAAACGACTCTCTACTTTCTTGACAAGTGATTTCTAGCTCTCGAGCGGTTATATCTAGCTGGATATTATAGCTATACTGACTGACAAATACTGTAGCTATGTCCTCCCAGGTTCTAGTCTTTGCTATATCGAGGGAGAGGAACCATTTCTAAACTGCCCCAGAAATAGATCGGTGAAATAGTTGGGCCTTCAGCTGATCATCAATTCCCAATGGCGACAGGGTACCAACATACATTTGGAGATGAATTCTGGGGTGTCGAATTTTATCGAATTTTTTCATGTTGGACATTTTAAACTTATCCAGGAGCTTGGCACTGGAAACAGGCAGAGTCTCCCTACATTGAGCATATATTCCTCGACTCCCTTGGTTTTTCTAAGGACCTTCTCTATTCGACCGATTTTCTCAGCCAATGTAGATTTCCTGAACTGTGCATTATTTTCCTCCTCAACTATCACCTGACGAAGGATCCGTGGTGGTGGCAGAACGACTTGTGGTTCATCGGGAACCTAATTTTCATCCCAAAAGTTTCCTCTATTGCCATTCGGGTCATCCAGTTATTCATTCACTCCCGACAGACGGGCCTAAATTGTCTAAATCTGTGCTTGGCATTGTATCTGAGTCTGGGTCTGCTGCTCAATGGCCCTTTCTATATCAGTAATAGCCCTCATTAGGGCTATCAAATTCATCTCATTCTCGGCTATCTCAGTCTGTTCTGTGATATGTTCTGGAATTCTATAGAGTCTCTCGGCTGTTGATCTAGCCCAAACACTTGCTGGACACAACTCTTTTGACCCAATGATTTAAAGCTTAGATAAACCTGATGACCCCAAAACCAGAATAGCCAGTATCAAACACTTCTCTGGAAAGAAGTCTGACAATAGGTAGCAAGCATCTCAGATACCCAAAACAGCAAACCATGAGCACTGAAACTGAACCAATACCCCTATCAGGTTTATACTAGCAGCATAATAACAGGACAACCCAGGATGACGGCTAAGGAGAAAATTAACTAAATTCTAAGGAGAAGATTTCTCGAAACAGACAGCACTCTGGTAAGAAGGCAATTCTATCCCCCAAGAGACCGGTTCGATCTAGGACCCTAAAGGAAAACGAGCAGCACTTCTGTAGGAAGGCAAGACTAGCTCACATGGGTATAGCAAAGGTTCGAAGAAAGCAAGCCAAATATAACAACAGGGGAGAAACCAACAACCTGGAAAGAACTCAAAAGAGGGAGAAACTATCCTAAAGGTTTCAAAACAGAACGTGGGCATGACCCTGAGAAGAAAACTACGACGTGAAAACCAAACATGGTGAAGAACAAAGCCCGGGTAAGAACCCGGAGGCAAAAAACTAACTTAATCAGAGGATAACAGAAAACCTAAGCCGAACCCGAAAAAAGAACTAGCCTAAGCCAAACAAACACTACTAATAAACGCAATTAAAACATACAATTAAAAAAATACATAATCCTACTAGGGTTAGCAGCACCTAATGGAGGGTTATAAGCTACTATATGCGAAAGGCCGATTTTGATCAATCGAACAGGGTACCTTCTGAATAGAGCCGAGTATATACCTCCCATGCCTGGAGTGGTACAGGACATGGTCAAACAGTACGCTCGAACTCTTTTACTGCACTTATAATAGCGTATAGTCAATAAGGCTTGCCTGCCTTCCCAACAAATCCCGAAACGAATAAACGTTCAGGGTATCGGGTCGATTAGGCAGGGAGATTTGAAGAACAATGCACATGCATGCGAGAATGCAAATGAGAAATACATATTAAGAACTAACAATATTTTTAAGTCTAGTCCTCTTATTTGATTTTATAAATCAGTCCCTAACAGAGTCGCTAGAAAATACTGTGGCGCCAGAATTTTGGGGTTTTGAAAAATGGTCAAAAATAAGGGAATTCAAAGATATTTGAAAAATATTTTAACACCTTGAAAGCCAAATTTTGAAAATCCCTTTTTGTTAAAAATAGAGTCGCCACTTAATTTTTGTGAAAAACTAAGAAAAATAAAAATGGCTACTGATTTTTAAAACGTTAAACCAGAGAAAAAGAGTACGGGGGCTAAGGTACGAATCGAGGAAGGTGTTAGACACCTCATTCGCCCAATCGTAAGGTTGGCTTTTACTAATCATCATTGGTTCTTTAATATGATTTCTCAAATGCATGCAAATAAAGAAAATAGAGGTAAAGAGAGAACATTCAAAATCAAATAGAGAAAATATATAACATATGTATATAGAACGCCAAATAAAACAAGTACCGAAAAAAAAATTCTAAGTCCTACGACATGCAATTTCTAACTAAAGAATACATGGAGCACTTCCACATGCGATATTATTAAAATAACCTAAACTAGTATGATTCAAATAAAAAAGCAAAAATATGCTAAAAGATTCTAAAATTATCTAAATATGATTTGGTACAAAATAAGTCAAACTATTCTAAACATAACACTAAACTAACATATAAAACATGCATATTCTTAAACTATCAAAAGCATAACCAAGATAAAAGCAATGTGAAAATCCTACATTAAAAAGTTTATCAAAGAAAAATAATGAAACCTAATAACAAGTGTTTTATGTATTAATATAATAAAGAAATATTTAAAAATTTAATTTGAAAGAAAAAAAAAATAAAGAGAAAGCTTACGAAAGAAAAATTAAGCCAAAATAAAAAGATTTAGAAAATACTATTAAACTAATGAAAAAAATCTAACTATTTACATTTTAAAAGAGAAAAAAATAAAGGAAAATGAAAACAAAATGGACGAAAATTACATTTAAAGAATGAGAATTAGATTAAAAATTTTTTTATGATTTTTGGATTTAAAAAAAAAAAGAAAAATACCATAAAAAGAAAATAAAACTATGGAAAAAAGAAAAAAATAGAGCTTTATAAAAATAATAAATACTAACATTAAAATAAAAAAATACTAAATAGAACATTATAAGAAAATTAAAGCTAATAATAAAAGAAAAAAAATACAATATTAGAAAAGAAAATTACACTACTATTAAAGAAAAAAAAAAGAAAGAAGAAAAATAAATGCTTGGAAAGAAATATTAAGCTAATATTATAAAAAAATAAAACATTAGCATTAAAGGAAAAGAAAAATGGATATTAGTATTAGGAAACATTTAACCAATATTAAGAGAAAAAGAAAAGAAAACACTAGCATTACATAAAATATTAAATTAACATAAAAAGAAAAAGAAAGAAAAAAAATATACTAGTAAAACAAATTAAACTAATACTAAAAAAATAAAAAAAATTAATGACAATTATTTAACTCAAATTTGAATGTAGTATTGATAATTACATTCACATAAATGTAAGTATCTTGATTATAACAATTAACAACATTAATAAGTTGTAATTACCAAAAAGTTAGCACTAAATTGATGAGAAATGGAAATGTGTTTAGTGTGAATATGTAAACTAAGAAATAAGAAAATTAGAAAATGCAAAGTAAATAATAAATAAGGTAAACTACAAACTAAAGAAATGCACGAATTGAAATTGAATTTAACTCGATCACTTCAAAAAAGAGAAAATAGAGTTAGAAAGATCGGGAATCCAAACTGAATAAGTGAATTGCTAAGGAATCCTTAAGTCGAGGGAATGGTGATTTAGTTCTCGAGCGATAATCCAAGTTAAGGTTTCAGGACTTCAGTAGGGTTTCGGCATCGGGGCTCGAATTGCTCGACGACTCGGCAGAGCTTCTCTCAGTAAACCTCTAACTCAAAAATCTTTCCTGAAAAACGTATTAGGGGTTACGGTATTTATAAAATTCTTCAACCAATGAGATGCTGAAATGTTCTGGGACACGTTAGGATTTTTCAAGGTGGCGGTCGCCACATCATGGGTTGGCGGTCGCCAGGTTGGAGTTGGCAGTCGGTGGGTTGGACATGGCGGTCGCCACAAAAAATGAAAGCTTCCAAGAGGTTCTATTGGCAGTCGCCACAATGAACATGGCGACCCCAAGGTTCCAACATTGCGGTTCAATGATGATTTCACTAGTTTGAAGGTTTTGATGATTGTGTTCAAATACCGAGTTTAGATCATTTTTCAAGAATCGTACTGAGGCACCATTCCAGCTGTTTTCATCATCGGATTCACCTAAGATTGGGTGGGATCAAATTGGGGTGTCTACAATTGGGTACTCCAGTCGACTGAGTGGAGGCTGTGGAGGTTTTTTTGATATCCAGAAGTCCTTCAGTAGACTGGATTGGGCATTCCAGTCGACTGGATGCTTGTTTTTCCATGGCTAATATATATCCAGCCCCTATTTTCTTTTTTGTAAACTCTTTTTCTCCTAAACACTCCACCTTCTCTCTATATTTTTGTTGTGCCCAAGCCTAGTTTTTGACTATCAGCTTGTGGATCCATACTATCCACGCTATTGGCTTCGTATCCATCCGGACAAATTCTCGTTCTGACGAAGTTTAATTTTTGGGCGTCGAGTTTTTGACTCTTCGAGAGTGGATCCTAGACTATGTTGTCTTTAAAGGGTACTACGTGCAGTTATATGCTTTTTCACCATTTGAAAATACTTTAAATGTCATATTTTATGTTTAAACCTTGTTGTTCAAATAAAAAAGCATGTTTTGCGTTTTTTCTTGATTTATTACATGTAATGGACTTGTGGATGTTCGTGATTTTCAAAAGGTGGCTTGAAAACGATGGATTTATGAAAATCTCAAAAATCGTGTTTTGGAGGTTTTGAGCTAACCCTTGGAGTTGAGTCTCAGATTTGAAACGTTTTGATAAAAATGGTAGAAATATTTTTGGAAATGTTCTTTGATCTCTATGGTTGATGGATGATGTGGTGGTTAGGTTGGCGACTGGATCTTTTTATACATGTTGACGTATAGTGTCAAAGGTTTTCGTAGTTGGGCTACATACTGGTTTTTAGTGATATATTAGATGTGCTGTAACAGTGTTTGGATTGAGTGCTTCTTCCCTCGGTTTTAATCCGTAAAAGGCATGGTTGGGTGCTTCTTTTCTCAGTTTTAGCCCGTAAAGAGTCGGTTGCTCCCGTGTGTGGCTATGTTGTTGTGACCCCGTATAGAACTTATCATTATCTAGCAGGCCTTAAATGATTCAAGACTAGGGTAATTAACAGGAGTCTATAGTTGTTGCCTTTATCCCTGTGTGTGACAGAGTCAATACATAGAAATCATTATCTTTTCCTCAGTTATGTGTTACGAGTAGAAATTCATATTTTGTTATTGTTTTCCTTTAACTGTTGAATGTTACTTGCATTGTTTGAAATGCATGGTTTCAGGGATGCAAAACCTTTTTAGGCTCCTATGGTCGAGTCAATTTATACTATGTGATTGTATATCCTACTTTACTACATCATAGTCTGTTTTTATTGGGCTTCGGCTCACGTAGTGGGATTGGTTAAAACGTTTTTCAGGTGTTGATGATCATGAGGAGTTAATCTAGAGGTGCCTGTGGTGGCAGAAGACTTGTATAGTTTTCCCTTTTTGTTATGAAAACATGTATTCATACATATGTTGCCTATTTTTAAAGACGTGTTCTGTAAGCCTTGAGGCTATATTATGCATGTATGAAAAGTATGTATGTTTTACTGAGAGATGAACCTTAGGTACCCATTTTATTTTCAAATGCTGTATTTTGGTTGATTGCTTTACAAGTAAAAACCTATATTTTGTCAAAACGGTGTTTTGATCGGATTTTCACGTGACTATGGTTTTTGGGGCGTGACAACTAGGCATCAGAGCTTTGGGTTCGAATACCAAAGAGCCATAGGAAGAGGGTGCATCACCTTAAGAGGATAATTGCTTGTGCTTGATTGCATGTGATTAAGCATTTTTTTAAAATGAGCATGAAAACCTGTTGGGCATGATAATTTGTGTATACGTGAGTATGGAGATTGGATCTTAGGATTGATTAGTCTTGCCTTCGAGCTTTTGGATTAACAAATTTGATAGCCAAGTTAGAAATGCGTTTGGCCGATGTATTTTCTAGTAAAGAATCTAAGTAGGTTATCCAAATTGAAGCTTTCATCTTGTCGGTTCTTCTCGGTATGTGAGATGTGTTTACATAATCTTAAATGGCTATGTCTTAGCATGATTATGTCTTTTATATTAGTAATAACATGTTATATGGAAGCTTATCCTGTTGTGTTGCTTTCGTATAGAGTTATGTCCATGCAGGGAGGCCGAGGCCTTGGTCTGGGCCGAGGCCGTGGTTTAGGTCGAAGGAGCGTGCCAGTCCCAGATGTTGGGGATGCTAATGCACCCCAAGGACCAGTTGACGAGGAAGATCTGTTGCATGAGATGGTAAGCTCCATCCGCCAGCTCGCTGAAGCCGCTAGGGGTAGGGAGAGCGTACCTGAACCGAAGGTGACAGTTGCAATGCGCGAGTTCCGACACCTGGATCCTCCTACCTTTTCTGGGGATCCCAACCCCACCGTAGCCACTGAATGCCTGGAGCTAGTGACCAGGATTTTAGATACACTTCAGATAGAGGAAGAAGATCTAAGGGTTACATTCTCCACATTCCAGCTGAAGGGGAGTGCCCATACGTTGTGGAAGTTTGTTAAGACTACAGTGAGAGGAGGCACTTGGGAGGCGTTCACAAAGGTATTTCTGGAGAAGTACTTTTCGGAGACCACGAGAGATCGCTACATGGAGGACTTCCTTTTTCTTACTTAAGGGACGATGACAGTGGTCTAATATGAGGCTGAGTTTACCAGCTTGTCCTGATTTGCACAGGAGATTGTGGCTTTAGAGGAGTTTCGTGCGAAGAGGTTTGAGAGGGGTTTGAGACCCGCAATTTGACATAGAGTAGCAGCATTCAGGATGCGTGTCTTTATAAACTTGGTGGAGATGGCCATTACTGTGGAGGATACCCTAAATGAGACACGCCGGGTTAGAGAGAGCAGGAGTCAGCAGGGCGGTGGTGATCCACAGTCTCATGGGCATAGGAGGAAGCGCCACAGGCCGTCTAGCCCGAGTTCTCATCATGCGGGATCGTATTAGTCGTAGTTTTCTACACATGCAGTTTCGATGGCCTCGACGGGAAGGCCAGAGCAGAAAGAGCTCATTTATTATCGATGTAGACAGCCATGGCATCATTCACCTGTGTGCCCGCAGAAGGGCTAGGTTCAGAGTTCAGCGCCTGTTTAGTCTTACGAGAGAGAGCCACCAGTATGTTTTTGGTGCGGTTAATCGGGTCACATTTGTAGGAACTACCATTAAGGAAGGAGTGGACAGAGTATAGCAGGAGCACTAGTTGTTCCATTTGCACAAGGACGATAGACTTATCAGCAACCTAGGGCTCAGACATCTAGATTTACGAAAAGAGGTGCCTCAGCACAGTCCGTGTGGTAGTCAACGGCCCAGGGCCACAGTGGACAAACTAGAGCACCGCAGGGCAGAGCATATGTCCTTATTGATCCAAATGCTTCCAAAGCACCGATCGTGCCCGATGTTGTAGCTACTCCATTCATGATCAGAGGTACTCTCTTAGTATTTAGATCATGGGCTAATGTTCATATCGACACAGAAGCATCGCATTCCTTTATTTTTTCTACTTTTGCATCTGCATTGGGGTTGGAGACGAACTCGTTGGGTAGTGCATTGAGTGTAGAGACCCCTGTTAGTGAGAATGTGGTGTTGAGTCACGTTTGTAGATCCTGCGAGTTGGGGGTTGCTGGTCATTGTTTAGAGTTTGATTTCATCATTCTAAACACGATCACGTTTGATGTCATCCTAGGGCTGGACTGGCGAACCGCCTATCATGCTTTTATAGATTGCGTTCGACGGAGGGTATCGATATGTACACCTGAGGGTGATTGCTTTTGTTTCATGGGCAATTGAGACGAGGGTTTAGTCTCCATGCCCGGTGTGGGATGAAATCAGGGAAACTTAGGTTTCCTCTTTTCTGCTCTCAAGTTGGATCAAACGGTTGGCGTTCGAGGGGAGCTACCCCTAGTGATTTGTGATTATCCAGATGTCTTTCCAAATGATCTGTTCGAGTTACCACTAAGTCGTGAGGTAGAGTTTTCTATTGATTTGGTTTTGGGAGCTGCTCCCATTTCTATGCCATCTCACCGTTTTGCACCGGCTGAGTTGCGAGAACTCAAGGTACAATTTCAGGATTTTCTTAATAAGGGAATTGTACATCCGAGTACATCGCCATGGGAAGCTCCAACTCTTTTTGCTAAAAAGAAGGATGGGTCTTTGAGATTGTGTATTGACTATCGAAAGCTGAATCAGGTAACAGTGAAGAACAAGTATCCTATGCCGATGATTAATGACTTGTTTAATCGGTTGAAGGGCTCGAGTTGCTTCTCGAAGATTGATTTGAGGTCAAGATACCATCAGCTGAGGATTAAGGATGAGGACATAGCAAAGACTGCCTTTTAGACTCGTTATGGTCACTATGAGTTTTTGGTTAAGCCATTCGGTTTTACGAACGCTCTTGCGACATTTATGGGTTTGATGAACCCTATTTTTCATCTATATCTGGACAGCTTTGTAGTTGTGTTCATGGATGATATTCTTATCTATTCACCCACGAGGAAGATGCATGAAGAGCATTTGCATATTGTTCTACAGACTCTAAGAGAGCATCGCTTGTATGCGAAATTTGAGAAGTGTGAGTTTTGGATGATGTCTGAGGTGAGATTTCAAAGACACATGGTGTCGACAGATGGAGTATCAGTGAATTCTTCGAGGACTAATACAGTGATGGGTTGAAAACGACCGAAGAATGTCTTTGAGATCTGCAGTTTTTTGGGTTTGGCAGGCTACTACCGGCGGTTTGTGAAGGATTTTCCAGACATGTAACGCCGATGACACATCTTACGCGGAAGAGAGTCATGTTCATGTGGAGCGAGTCCTGTGAGTCGATATTCCAGGAGTTAAGGATGAGATTGATCAGTGCACCAGTGTTGATTGTTCCTGAGCGAAGTTTAGGTTACACAATGTACTGTGACACGTCACATGATGGTCTAGATTGTGTTCTGATGCAGGAAGATAAGGTTATAACTTATGGATCTCAATAGTTGAAGACTCATGAGAAGAACTATCCGACACATGATCTGGAGTTGGCAGCCGTGGTCTTTGCCTTGCAGACATGGCAGCACTATTTTTATGGCCAGCACTTTGAGATTTTCTCTAATCACAAGAGCTTGAAATACTTATTTTTACAGAAATACCTGAACCTGTGCCAATGACGGTGGATGGAGTTGTTGGAAGACTTTGACTTTGACTTGCAGTACCATCCAAGGAAGGCCAATGTTGTGGCCGACGCTCTCAGTAGGAGATATCATGGTTCATTATCTTTCATGACTATACGAGAGTGGGACATGCTCAAAGAAGTTGGTGAGTTTGATCTGTGTCTTGGGGAGATAAGGAGAGGTGAAACCTTATTTTTAGCAGCTTCACGACCTGCATTAGTTGCACGTGTGCTAAAGGCTTAACAGACAGATCAAGAGGCTCAAATGATATGCGATCGCATTACAAGTGGAAAGGATACTGCGTGATGGTTTGTGAGCCTAGATCAGAGTTTGAGATTGACAGGAAGATTGTTTGTACTAGAGTCGTGCTGTGCCGTGCCGAGGTACTACATGATTTTCATCATTCATGTCTTGCAATGCATCCAGGAGGCACAAAGATGTATCACGATCTGCGTCGTCAGTTCTGGTAGGCGAGAATGGAGATGGACGTGATTCGGTTTGTTCTCGGTGCCTACTTGTCAACAGATGAAAGCGGAACATCAGAGAACGATAGGATTGTTACAACCGTTGCCGATATCAGAATGGAAGTGGGAGAACGTCGTGATGGACTTTGTATTAGGACTTCCTAGATCACCCAAGGGACACGATGCTATTTGGGTTGTGGTTGATAGATTTACGAAGTCTGCACTCTTTCTTTCCATTTGTGTGAAGGATTCGGTAGACAGACTAGGTAGGTTGTATGTCCGTGAGATAGTCTGACTATACGGAGTACCTATGACTATTGTTTCTGATCGAGACCCGCGCTTTACATCGCGCTTTTGGCAGAGTCTTCATGTGGCTTTAGGGACGAGCTTGACGTTTAGCACTGCTTTTCATCCACAGACAGATGGTCAGTCCGAGAGGACCATACAAATTTTAGAGGACATGTTGAGTTTCTGTGCACTTGATTTTTAGGGTTCTTAGAAAGATCATCTATCATAGGTAAAGTTTGCATACAACAACAATTATTAGTCCAGTATTGGGATGGCACCGTATGAGGCTTTGTATGGTAGGTCGTGTAGGTCACCAGTGTGTTGGACAGATGTGGGAGAGACCACAGTCTTTGAACCCAACTTAGTGCGAAAAATAACAGAGAAAATTACTTTGATTCGCCAACATCTGGTGACTTCTCAGAGTCGCCAGAAGATTTATACAGATCATAAGAAGAGACCTTTGGTGTTTGTAGTGGGGGACCACGTGTTTCTGAATGTCTCGCCACGCAGAGGTTGATGAGGTTTGGCTGTAGCGAAAAGTTATCACCGCGTTTTATTGGACCGTTTGAGATCCTTGAAAGAATTGGAGAGGTAGCATATAGTTTGGCTTTACCGCCCTAGTTGGCATCTGTGCACATCGTACTTCAAATTTTCATGCTTCGAAAGTATGAGCCTAACCCGTCACATATTCTAGATTGAGTTGAGTTGCAGGTGGATGAGGATGTTACATATGAGGAGCGACCTGTAAGGATTCTGGACACGAAGGAGCAAGTGCTGAGATGGAGGACTATTGCTTATGTCAAGGTCCTATGGCTTCATCATGGGTTGAGAAAGCGACATGGAAGCTTGAGTCCAGGGTTCGTGCTAGATATTCGAAGTTGTTTGCTTCGTAACCTTGTAGCGAATTTCGAGGACGAAATTCCTTAAGGAAACCTGGTCCCGTTTCTTTTTGTTATAGATATATTTGACACGTTCTTTTCCAATATATGTATATCATCGATGTGTTCGTTTACGCTTCTATGTTATAAAATAGCATGTATATCTATGTTTCACGTCTTCTTGGGTTGGTTTCGGGGCTAAAAAACCTGTTTTGACACAAGGGGTGTTGTCTAATTGACCAAACGGAATGACCCAGACGACTGGGACGACAGTAGGGCCATTCAGTCGACTCAATTGGGCACTCCAGTCGACTGAGTCGAGGCGGTAGAGGTTTTTTTGGGATTCAAAAGTCCTTCGTCGACTAGACTGGGCATTCCAGTCGACTGGATGCCTATTTCTTTCGTGGCCTATATGTATCCAGCCCCTGTTTTCTTTTCTGAAAACTCTTTTTCTCCGAAACACTCCACCTTATCTCTACATTTTTGTTGTGCCTAGGCCTAATTTTTGACGATCAGCTTGTAGATCCTTGCTATCCACGCTGTTGGCTACACATCTATCCTGACGGATTCTCGTTTCGAAGAAGTTCAATTTTTGGGCGTCGATTTTTTGACTCTCCGAGGTAGGATCCTAGACTATGTTGTCTTTAAAGGGTGCTAAGTTCAGTAACATGCCTTTCACTAGTTGAAAATTCTTTAAATGTCATATTTTATGTTTAAACATTTTGTTTGGATAAAAAGCATGTTTTGCGGCTTTTCTTCATTTCTTACATATAATGGACTTGTGGATGTCCGTGGTTTTCAAAATGTGGCTTGAAAATGGTGGATTTATGAAAATTTCAAAAATCATGTTTTGGAAGTTTGGAGCTAACACCTGTAGTTGAGTATTAGATTTGAGATATTTTGATAAAAACGGTAAAAATAATTTTGGAAATATTATTTGATCTCCGTAGTTGATGGATGATGTGCCCGTTAGGTTGGCCACTAGATCTTTCTATACATATTGATGTTGGAGGCAAAATTGTCAAGATCATTATTTTTGTAAACGATTTTCGATGAAAATTAACTGGATGAGCAAACGCCGAAACGGGCTCCAGATAAAACTTTTGACTTCGAACGATCAAAATTAAAACCCGTGCAACCAAAGTTAATTTAGAAGAATACCTTCTTGTCGGTCGATTCTTCAATCACGGTTTGATTCTGAGTTGAAACTCCTGTCAGATCTTCTACTATATTACCTTACGTGATTTTCGAACGTAATGTTGGCTATGAGCTATCGAGAACTCATACTGGAAGAACCCAAATATCTTTAGTCTTGAAAGACAAGTTATGATATATAACTGGTTCAGCCTACCTGCATATATATAGAGCTACAACAGAGACCTGTGGAGTAATTATGAGTAAGACTTCCAGTGGAACACATACACCTACTAGCGGTTTCTGCAATTTTCATAAAACACTGAATTATAGTTCACACCACTAAAGAACTATAATTACATTCTGACCCATAATCTCAAGACCTTCTTGCAATGAGCTCCTATTATTAAATGATTACCATTTCTCCCCACATTAAAATTCTCGATACCCGTCAATTAAATTTAATTACTAACAATTTAATTTAATCGACATCTTAATATTCCTTAAGCCCTTTCGCTTAACTTATTTGACCACCGGATAATCAAATCCACCTGTAGGGTTTGACCCGGTCAAAACTTTTAAGCTTCCTTATGGGGCTATTGTCAATCCCGATCTTTCGAGACGTGAATTTTGTCAATAATTAATATTTTTCTCATAAATAATACCGCTAACTAACTCAACAAAAATATAAACCCATAAAAGATCAGACCCATAAAAGATCACACCCTCTAATGAATCAAAACAACGAATATTAAATATATGCAAATCAATAATTATTTTAGGATTAAGAGG
>JAULJZ010029837.1:0-15170 GCA_032270985.1 Heliamphora pulchella | reverse complement strand
TCTTGACTCAGGGGACGGTGTCTGTGGTTGAGTATGAGGATGAGTTTATTAGCCTATCCAGATTTGCACAGGAGATTTCCTCTTCTTGACTCAGGGGACGGTGTCTGTGGTTGAGTATGAGGATGAGTTTATTAGCCTATCCAGATTTGCACAGGAGATTGTACCTACTGATGAGTTCTGGGCAAAGCGGTTCGAGAGGGGCTTGAGACCCGCTATCCGAGATAGAGTGTTCGCACTTAGGCTGCAGGTTTTTACAGAGTTAGTGGAGACCGCCATGAAGGTGGAGGATACTCTGAATGAGACACGCTGAGACAGAGACAGTCGAGGACAGCAAGGTGGGGGATGATCACAGGATCAGGGGCACAGGGAGAACAAACGTCGACGGACATCTGGTTCGAGTTCCTATCCAGTGGGGTCGTATCAGCCACAGTCTTCTGCATCCACGACTCCCGTAGCCTTAATGGGACGATCTGATCAGAGAGAGCTTGTGTGTTATAGATACAAACGACCAGGGCATCGTGTGGCAAAATGCCGGAGTCCACCGCCTGTTCAGGCACAGTTGTAGTCATAGATGCGGGAGAGGGAGCCTATGGTATGTTTTGAGTGTTGCCAGTCTGGGCACATCCGGAGGGACTTACCCAGAGGAGGGAGCATTCAGAGCACATTTGGGGCACCAGCTGTTCCATCAGGCCAGGGGAGACAAATGTATTCACAGCCTAGAGCTCAGACGTCCCGTTTTGCTGAGGGAGGAGCTTCAGTACAGCCGGGTCGACAGTCTATAGTTCAGGGGCACAGTGAACCAGCCAGAGCATATGTTCTTGTAGATCCCAATTCTTCTAGAGCACCGATCGGGCCCGATGCTGTTGCTACCACCTCCGTGATCAGAGGTACTCTTCTAGTCTTCAGATTATGGGCCAGTGTTCTTATCGACACTGGAGCATCACACTCATTTATATCTTCTTCTTTTGCATCTGCATTGGGGTTGCAAAAGGACTGGTTACGTAGTACCTTGTGTGTAGAGACCCCAGTCGGTGGGAGTGTGACGTTGAGTCTTGTTAGTAGATCCTGTGTTTTGGAGGTTGCCGGTCGTTGTCTAGAGTTTGACCTTATCATTATAAACATAGCTGCGTTCAATGTCATCCTAGGGATGGATTGGCTGATCACCTATCGTGCCTTTATCGATTGCGATCGACGGAAGGTGACGATTTGTACACCGGCGGGATATTATTTTTGTTTTGTGGGAGACTGGGATGTGGATTTGATGTCTTTGCCCAGTGATGTGTAGAACTAGGGCAGCCTGGGTTTCCTTTTCTCAGCTCTCATGTTGGATGAGGAGGTTGGAGTTCGAGGAGAGTTACCTCTGGTTGTGTGCGACTATCCAGATGTCTTTCCTGATGATCTGTTTGAGTTGCCACCGAGCCGTGAGGTAGAGTTCTCTAGTGATCTAGTCCCCGGAGCTGCACCCATATCTATGCCGTCATATTGTTTTGCACCCGCTGAGTTGCGTGAACTCAAGGTGCAGTTACAGGAGTTGCTTGATAGGGGGTTTATATGCCCGAGTACTTCACTGTGGGGAGCTCCTTCTCTTTTTGCTAAGAAGAAGGATTGATCTTTACGTTTGTGTATAGATTATCGGAAGCTGAATCAGGTAATAGTGAAGAACAAGTATCCGATGCCGATGATAGATGATTTATTTGATCAGCTGAAGGGTTCGAGCTGCTTCTTGAAGATAGTCTTGAGATTAGGATACCACCAGTTGAGGATCAGGGACGAGGACCTAGCGAAGACTGCTTTTCGGACTCGCTATGGTCACTACGAGTTTCTGGTCATGCCGTTCAGTCTGACAAACGCGCCTGCTACGTTCATGGGTTTGATGAATCGGATCTTCCATCCTTATTTGGATAGTTTTGTAGTGGTATTTGTGGATGGTATTCTGATATATTCACCCACTAGAAAGGCACATGAGGATCACTTGCGTATCGTTCTGCAGCTTTTGAGAGAACATTGCTTGTATGCGAAGTTCGAGAAGTGCGAGTTCTGGATGTTGGAGGTATGATTTTTGGGACACATAGTGTCGACAGATGGAGTAGCTGTGGATTTGTCAAAGACTGATGCTGTGACCGGTTGGGAGCGACCGAAGAGTGTCTTTGAGATACGTAGTTTTCTGGGTTTGGCCGGCTACTATCGACGGTTTGTGAAGGACTTTACGAGACTTGCCGTGCCGATGACACGTCTGACGCGGAAGGGAAATGTGTTTGCTTGGAGTGAGTCTTGCAAGGAAGCATTCCAGGAGCTGAAGATGAGCGTGGCTTGGGTTATACTGTGTACTGTGATGCATCCCATGATGGTCTTGGCTGTGTGTTGATGCAGGGAGGGAAGGTTGTAGCCTATAGTTCTCGACAGTTGAAGACGCATGGAAGGAACTATCCTACACGTGACTTGGAGTTGGCAGCCGTGGTCTTCGCTTTAAAGACATGGCGTTACAATTTGTATGGTGAGCACTTCGAGATATTCTCCGATCACAAGAGTTTGAAATACTTGTTTTCGCAGAAGGACCTGAACTTGCGCTAGCGATGATGGATGGAGTTGTTAGAGGATTATGATTTTGATTTGTAGTATCATCCTAGGAAGGCCAATGTGGTGGCTGATGCTCTTAGCAGGAGATCTCATGGATCGTTGGCTTCTGTGGCTATACGCGAGTGGGACATGCTTGGAGAGATAAGGGAGTTTGATCTTTGCCACAGGGAGACCGCGAAGGGTGCTACTTTATTCTATGTAGTTTCATGACCTGCTTTGATAGCACGTATGCTAGAGGTCCAGCAGACTGACCAGGAGACTCAGATGATATGGGATCATGTTGCTAGGGGAGAGGATACCGCGGGATGGATTGTAGGTTCTAATCAGAGTTTGAGGTTGGCTGGGAGGTTGTTTGTGCCAGAGTCATGCCGAATTAATCTTCTACGTGAGTTTCATCATTCTCGCCTTGTTGCACATCCTGAAGGCACAAAGATGTATCACGACCTACGTCATCAGTTCTATTGGACGGGTATGAAAAGAGATGTGATCCAGTTTGTTGCTCGGTGCCTTATCTGTTAGAAGGTAAAGGCGAAACATCAGAGACCGGCAGGATTGCTACAGTCGTTGCCTATATCAGAGTGGAAGTGGGAGCATGTCACGATGGACTTTGTGGCAGGACTTTCTCCATCACCTAGGTGACACGACGCCGTATGGGTTGTGGTTGATAGGTTGACAAAGTCTGCACACTTTCTCTCCATCCGAGTGAAGGATTCAGTGGAGAGACTGAGTCGCTTATATGTTTGCATGGAGTGCCAGTGTCCATTGTTTCTGACAAAGACCCGCGCTTCACTTCGCGCTTTTGGCAGAGTCTGCAGGAGGTCTTGGGGACGAACTTGATGTTCAGTACTGCTTTTCACCCCTAGACGAATGGCCAGTCAGAGAAGACCATACAGATTCTAGAGGATATGCTGAGGGCTTGTGTCCTTGATTTCAGAGGTTCGTGGGAGGATCATCTACCGTTGGCAGTGTTTGCATACAACAATAACTATCAATCTAGTATTGGGATGGCACCATATGAGGCTTTGTATGGTAGATCGTGTAGATCACCCGTGTGTTGGACAGATGTAGAAGAGACCACAGTCTTGGGACCCGACATGGTACGGGAGACGATAAAGAAGATTACAGTGATTCACCAGCACCTCGCGACAGTGCAGAGCCGCCAGAAAAGTTATGTAGATCAGAGGAGGTGACCTTTGGAGTTTTTCGTGGGAGATCACATGTTCCTGAAGGTCTCGCCATGTAGAGGTTTAATGAGATTTGGTTGTAGCGGGAAGCTATCACCGCGTTTCATTGGACCTTTTGAGATTCTTGATAGAGTTGGAGAGGTTGCTTATCGTTTGGCTTTGCCACCTCAGTTAGCATCTGTGCATAACGTGTTCCACTTTTCTATGTTTCGGAGGTACGAGCCTGATCCTTCGCATGTGTTAGATTGGGTTGAGCTGCGGGTTGATGAGGATGCCACCTATGAGGAGCGTCCAGTGAGGATTCTTGATACAAAGGAGCAGGTGTTACAGGGCAGAACAATTGCTTATGTCAAGGTCCTATGGCTTCACCACGGGGTTGAAGAAGCGACATGTGAGCTTCAGTCTGGGATGCGTGCAAAATATCCAGACCTGTTTACCTCGTGACCTTGTTGCAAATTTTAGGGGCAAAATTCCTTAAGGGGGAGAGTTGTGAGACCCTGACTCTTATCTTTTAGGTTATTTATATATTTGATGTGTTTCCTTCAGTATATGAATAGCATCGATGCATGATAAATGTGTTACACGCTTTCGGGGTTCAATAGAGATCTGTTTGGCTGGTGTTTAATTCTTGGAAACCTATTTTTGGCTTGAAAACGTCGAAAAACACACTATTCTGGGGTTCGGTCGACTGAAGGGCCTGGTTTAGTCGACTGAACCAAAATTTTTGGGTTCGGTCAACCAAACTCAGGGGTTCGGTCGATTGGACAATATGTTTTTGGCGTGCTTATAAAGGTTCTAGTGGACTGAGATATTTTCATTCTCTTGCTTCTAGACTAAGTTAAACCCCTTTTCTCTGTCTTCTCTCTAGCTTTGAGGGCCTGGGGCTTGGTTTTGAGTTCGATCCTTTGTGGATCCTTGCTATTGGGGCCGAGGGCTTCGTATCCATCCAGACGAATTCTTGTTCTAACGCCGTTCAATTTTGAGACGTCGAGTTCTTGACTCTCCGAGTTAGGATTCTAGACCTTACTGTTGTATAAGGGTGTTTTGTGTAATTATACGTGTTTTTACTGGGTAGAAAATACATCAAATTCTGTTTTCATGTTTAAACCTTGGTTTTTGGGTAAAAGTGAGTTTTTACGCCTTTCTCGATTTATTTCATGATACGGGTATGTTAATATCCGTAGTATTCAAAAGGAGATTTGAAAACAAGGTATTTTGGAAAAATGGTGAAAAACGTACTTTTTGGAGGTTTGGAGCTAACCCACGGGGTTGAGTCTCAACTCTTAAATATTTTGCTGAAAATGGTTTTTGATCTCCATGATTGATGGATTTGATCATTTTATACATGTGTTGTATAAATATTTTATGGGTTTTAAAATGTTATCCATAGATGTACCGTGACATAGTGTGTGTGGTTGCATGTGGGCCTGTAGTGCTCCTCGGTGAAAGTCCAGAAACCTGCGCAGCGTAGGTGCTCTGTACCTTCAGATTAATTCCCGTAAATTGAGTCGGATGCCTCCGTGAATGGCAATGTGTGGGTGCTCTGGACCCTCGGGTTTCATGCCCGTAAATTGAGTCGGTTGCCTCCGTTAATGGCATTATTGTTGTAACTCTGTATAAAACTTGTCATTACCAAGCCAGTCTGTGTGACTTGGGTCTAGGGTAATGGGCATGAGTCTATAGTTGTTACCTTTGTCTGTGTGACAGAATCGGTACATAGGATTTCATTTACATCTTTCTCCTCGGTTGTGTGACCCTAGTGGAGCATACTATTTTATTACTGCTTTCCCTTAACTGTGGCATGATATCTGTTAGGATGATACGCATAGTTTGAAGGATGAAAACTTGTGATTTTGAGATAGAAAACCCTTTTTAGGCTCCTGTGGTGGAGTTTATATGTTTTTAATTGCATAGCCTGCTTTATAGTTTTACTGTCTTTTTCTATTGGGCTTCGGCTCACGGTGTGAAATTTTGCTGTAAAACCTTTTCAGGTGAGCATGCGGAGTTGATCTAGTTGCAGAGGTGATGGAAGACTTGCTGTAATTTTCTCTTTTGTTTGTACATGTACTTTTACATGTAACGCCTGCGATGACTGGTTTTGTACGCTTTTGGGCGACATGCTTATTCATGTATGAGATGCATGTTTTCAGTTTATGAGAGTTGAACTGTGGGAATTTTATCCAAATGATGTAAATTTTTGAGTTGAGGGCTTTCCAACTGTAAATCTTATTTTCTTAAACTATATTTTGGGTGGACTTTCGCGTGACCCTGATATTGAGGCGTGAAAAAACTAGAACCATATCTAATTGAATGACCAATGGTAAAAGTTAGGCCGCTTGGAACTAAAGCTAATTCATTCCTTGTTGAATCCACGCCAAATCGAGAGGGCCGGCATCCATCATCTTGGACACTATTTAATGGCGTATTACTTCTTATATTAATTTTTTTATCAGTGTTGTATTACTTTTTATATTAATTTTTTATCGGTGTTGTAGGAGTTCAACATTTTCAGCATTATTGGTCCTACTAAAAGCTCCAATCAATGTAAATTGCCTTTCAACATTTATCTAATTTTGACCAATGGCAAGTCTGTTATGGCATGTTATGTTATGTTATGTTTTTTTTTTGGGTGGGGGGACTATTTATTTGATGTGAACTGAGATGGATAAAAATGATTTTACCCCAGGAGAGTATCATAGGGCTTGCTGATGTTAATTTTGTAAATTCTATGACTAATATTCAAGATGTTTTGAGCCTTAAGAACTGTGGATGAAACTTGCAGTTCTTTGATTATTTTTTTCCCATTTTGCTTTTTGATATAGGTT
The DNA here is from genome assembly GCA_032270985.1 of Heliamphora pulchella. Lineage (NCBI taxonomy): Eukaryota > Viridiplantae > Streptophyta > Magnoliopsida > Ericales > Sarraceniaceae > Heliamphora > Heliamphora pulchella. The sequence goes on along the minus strand of JAULJZ010029837.1, from coordinate 8,584 downwards.
TATATGGATGGGTCTTTTGAGTCCTAAAAACTATAGATGACCATTGGGTTTCTTCGATCATGTTTATATTTTAGTACTGCATTTATGTCTCAATTGTACAACTCTCGATTTGAGGATGAACTGAGGCAAACCGAACGAGAGCGTCACTAAGTTGTAAGATCTGCCAAATAAAATCTATATTAGTTGTCCATTGTAACTTATTAAGTAACTTATCAATAAGTTAGATTTAATAGTTGCCACGATTCTTAAAATTCTATTAAGATTTGTTGCTACTTGCTATGGTGAAATTAATTGTGAAAGCTTATGCAGGTTCAAATATATGCTTTAGCAGTCAAAGCATCAATGAATTAATTTTTTTCTATTGAACAATAGCTTATTCTCTTTTTACTGTTTACAAGTGAAGGCAAATTAGTTTTTGGACATTTTAGAAGTTCAAGGCAAATTGGTTTTTGGACATTTTAGAAGTTAATTCCTATGCCAACTCATTCATTCTTTATGCTCTTTTCCTTCTAAGTATTTCGATTTAACTTTCAGTTATGTAGAGAGTAGTTTAAAACCTTACTCAAATCATTTGAGTTCGACTGAGTTGATCATGAACAATATTGAGATTTTTAGTCATGTAAGTACCTTTTTTCTCAAAAATACACCTCTTGGTTTATTTTATTACTAATTATGTCATTTTCTCCTAATAATTTTTTTTCCCATATGAACTAGGTGGATGAAAATTTGAAAGAAACCGAAACACAAGCTTCACTTACTATATTTTTTTATTTTTCTTACTGTACTTCTTTTTATAAAATGTTTGAATGCATATAGGTTTAAGTTTTCTAAGAAAGAAATGTTGGTATTATGATCCCCTATGAATGAAAACTAAATGATAGGCAGGAGCTTAATGCCATTAACATTTCTCATGTACACTCACTAACCAAATGTATTGTTATTATTACATCTATTGTTGTAGTAAAGTTTAATGTTTAATTGCAATTGATTATCACTGAAGTAACACTAGCTTTTGCTTCTAATTTTTCGTCATGCAAATTTGTGTAGCATTTTACATTTTTCTATAAACACGTATATTCTAATTTGTTCCTCATTTTATGTTCTTAGAGTAGATTTATTCCCCTTCATTTGGTTGCTCCTTATTTCCAACAGAATGGGAAATTGCCTTCTACCCAAAGTTCTACATGTAGTTTAAAATTACCTATTTACTACATTACTTCTGTACTATACGATTCACTTCATAATATAATTATTTTATTACGATTATGCAAGACGAGTTGTATTGATATTTGATTCTTTTTAAATTTTCATCTCAAAAGAATATTCCTAAATACACACATAGCTCTCTAAAGGTTTCTCTTATGTGTAGTTCATTAATTCTTGGTGTTTAGTATTTCTGATGTATGATTAGTTCATCATGTAAGTTTTGTTCTATATTTTTTTTATTTATGAAAAAACACATCTCTTTTACAGGTTGAGTACATAAATTTCGCATAATAAAATATTTTGATCTTTTATTGACATGTCGATAAATACTTGAGACAAACAATCATTGTTGAAGCATTGCCGCATTGTCGTCATTACACGCCATCATTCCTGTTCGGGTACTCATTTTAACTCCTTTGATGATATATTTGGGTTTTCTTATGATTTTAGGGCTTGATTTTTGTGATTTTGAACATATTGAACTATAAAGCTTCATTGACGATGGCATCTTTATCAGCTAATTTTTTGGTAGATTTGTCGATTGGAAGCTTCTTCGGCATTTACTACCTAAATGCCCATGTTTTTACTCTTAGTTTCAACAATGGCACGCCCTGTGAGACCCTGACCCTTTGTATTTTGAATTGTTTATATACGTGACGCTTTTATTTCAGTGTATGAACAGCATCAATACATGGTTTATGCTTTAAAATTGTAGAAAAGCATGTGTAAATGTGTTTTATACTTTTCCGGACCTTGGTTAGGTGGTTTGCGTTGGGTTTTGGGCTGAAAAATCACAACACATTCCAGTACGCCTCTGGTGTGGGGTTCGGTCGACTGGAGGGTCCAGTCCAGTCGACTGAACCATGGATCTGGAGTTTGGTCGACTGAACTCCCTAGTTCGGTCGACTGAACAGTATTAAATTTGATTTTCTATAAATAGACCAGTGGCGTAATTTTTGTTACAAAAACATTTCTTCGAGGCTAAAAAACCATTTTCTCCTCCTTCTCTCTAGATTTGAGGGCCCGGGGCTTGGTTTGTTATTGATTCCCTTGTGGATCCTTGCTATCGGGGCCGAGGGCTTCGCATACATCTAGTCTGATTCTCGTTCTAACGCCGTTCAGTTTTGAGACATCGAGTTCTTGACTCTTCGAGGTAGAATTCTAGACTCTACTACTGTGTAAGGGTGTTTTGTGTAATTATACTTGTTTTCACCTGGTAAAAAATACATCAAATGTGATTTTCATGTGTAACCGTGGTTTTTGGGTAAAAGTGAGGTTTTTATGCCTTTTCTCGGTAGTATGCATGTTTCGGTTGCATGATATCCGTGATTTTTAAAAGAGGTTTGAAAACGAGGTATTTTATGAAAACGGTGAAAAACTTCTTTTTGGAGGTTTGGAGCTAACCCGCGGGATTGAGTCTCACCTTTTAAATGTTTTGTTGAAAATAGTTTTAGATCTCCATTTTGATGGATTAGATCTCTTTTTATACATGTGTGGTATAAATCATTTTCCGAGTTTTCGTAGTTGAGCTACGATGGGTTTTGAAATGTTCTCCTTAAATGTACCGTGACAGTGTGTGTGTTGAGTTGGGCTTCTATTGTTCCTTGGTGTAAGTCCAAAAATGTGGGCAGAGTGGGTTCGTTACGGTCCCTCGCGTTAATCCCCGTAAACGTGGTTTGGTTATGCTTCGTCCATCGGTCGTGGCAAACCGTAAAGAAACAAGTGTGTGATTGGGGCTTTTCCATCGGTCAGGAAAATTCGTAAAGAAGTCGGTTGCCTCCGTGAATGGCGTTGTTGTTGTAACTCTATATATAGAACTTGTCATTATCTAACAGGCCTTAAGTGGTTCAGGACTAGGATAATTGACAGGATTCTATAGTTGTTACCTTTGTCTGTGTGACAGAGTCGGTACATAGGACTACACTTGATCTTTCTCCTCGGTTGTGTGGCTTGAGTGGAGTTTCCTATTTATTTACAGCTTTCCCTTAACGGTGGCGTGATATGCATAGTTTGAAGGATGGAAACGTGGATTTTTATGAGATAAAACATTTTTAGCTCCTATGGTTGAGCCCGTGTGTGTATAATTGCATAGCCTGTTTTACAGTTTTTACTGTCTATATTCTATTGGGCTTTGACTCACGGTGTGGAATTTACTGTAAAATCCTTTTCAGGTGAGCATGATGAGTTGACTTAGTTGTAGAGGTGATGGAAGACTTGCTGCAGTTTTTTTTTTTTTTAGACATGTACTTATACATGTGATGCCTGTTGAGGCAGTTTTGTATGCCTTTAGGCGATATGTTTATTCATGTATGAGATGCATGTTTTACAGTTTATGAGAGTTGAACTGTGGAGACTTTTATCGTAATGTTGTACATTTTAATTTCTTATGAAAATCTTATTTTTATAAATGGGTGTTTTGGTGGGCTTTTGCAAGGCCCAGATATTTAGGGCGTGACAACTTGGTATCATAGCTTTGGATTCGAATACCTATGAGCCATGGGAAAGAGGGTACATCACCTTGTGAGGATGTATGTGTGCTTGTTTGCATGTGTTACAGCGCTTTCGTAGCATAGCATGATAGCTTGTGGTGTATACGTGGGTATGGAGGTTGGACCTTAAGACTGATTAGTCTTGCCTTCGGGCGTTTGGATTAACATACTTGGGAGCCATGTTAAAGACGCGTTTCGCGGACGTGATTTCTAGCAAGGAATCTAAGTAGGTTATTCAGATGGATGAGTCTTTCTTGTTGGTCCTCTTCGGTATGTGAGATGTGATGACATGATCTACTTGGCTATGTGTTAGCATGTTTATCTGTCTTTTACAATAGCAATAACATGTTGTATAGATTCTTATCCTGTTGTGTTGCTTTCGTATAGAGTTATGTCCACGCGGGGAGGATGAAGCCAAGGTTCTGGCCGAAGGGACGTTCCAGTCTCAGATGTTGGGGATGCTAATGCACCCCAAGGACCTGTTCTTGAGGAAGATCTGTTGCGTGAGATGGTCGGCTCCATCCGGCAGTTGGCTGAGGCCTCCAGGGGGAGAGAGACCATACCTGAATCGAGGGTAACGGTTGCAATGCGTGAATTTTGCCGTCTGGACCCTCCTACCTTTTCTGGGGATCCCAATCCCACGGTTGCCACTGAGTGGCTGGAGCTGGGTACCAGGATCCCAGATTTGCTTTAGATTGATGAAGATGATCTGAGGGTTATATGTGCCGCCTTTCAGCTGAGAAGAAGTGCTCACATGTGGTGGAAGTTCGCCAAGACCACAGTGTCAGGCACCTGGGATGCTTTCACGAAGGTATTTCTGGAGAAATACTTTTCAGCGACTCTGAGAGATCGCTACAGAGAGGACTTCCTATTTCTGACGCAGGGGACGATGACAGTGCTTGAGTACGAGGTAAAATTTACTAGCCTGTCTAGGTTTGCACAGAAGATCGTACCTACTGATGAATTCTATGCGAAATGGTTCGAGAGGGGTTTGATGTCCGCTATTCAAGACATAGTGGCAACACTGAGGCTGGTTTTTACATAGTTAATGAAGACCGCCATGAAGGTGGAGGATACTCTGAATGAGACGCGCTGAGACAGAGATGGTCGGGGACAGTAGGACGGAGGATGTGCACAATCTCGGGGACGCAGGGACAAGCGTCAGTGGACATCTGGTCCGAGTTCTTATCCGGTGGGGTCTTATCATCCACATTCTTCTGCATCCACACATCCTGTAGCCTCAATGGGACGGTCAGATCAGAGAGAGATTATTTGTCATAGATGCCAGCGGCCGGGGCATCATGCGGTAGAGTGTTGAAGTGTAGCACCTGTACAAACTCATTCACAGTCGCAGGCACCCGGGAGAGGGCCACCAGTCTGTTTTGAGTGTGGGCAGTCTAGGCATATTCGGAGGAACAGTCATCGAGGAGGTAGCATTCAGAGCACAGCTAGAGTACCTGTTGTTCCACCTGGCTAGGAACAACAGACGTATTAGCAGCCGAGAGCTCAGACGTCCAGATTTGCAGAGCGGGGTGCATCAGTACAGTTAGGTAGACAGTCGACAGTTTAGAGCCGCAGCGGACCGGACAAAGCTTACATTCTTACAGAGTCCAGTTCTTCTAGAGCACCGGTCGTGCCCGGTACTGCTGCTACCACCTTCGTGATCAGAGGTACTCTTCTACTCTTCAGATCATGGGCCAGTGTTCTTATCGACACCAGAGCATCACATTCATTTATATCATTTGCTTTTGCATCTGCTTTGGGGTTGGAAATGGATTGGTTGGGTAGTACTATGTGCGTGGAGACCCCTGTGAGTGGGGATGTGTGGATTTGGGATTTGGGGATTAAAAATGAAGATATTCAAAAATATTTTAGAAAATACTTTAACACCTTGAAAATTAACTTTTGAAACCCTCTTTTGTTGAAAATAGAGTCGCCACTTAGTTTTTGAAAAAAAACTAAGAAAAACAAAATTGGCTGTTGATCCTTAAAACGTTAACCAAAGAAAAAGAGTTCAGAGATTAAGGTACGAATCAGGAAAGGTGTTAGGCACCCCGTTCGCTCAACCGTAAGGTTGGCCTCTACTAATCATCATTGGTTCTTTTAATATGATTTTTCAAATGCATGCAAATAAAAAAATAGAGGTGAAGAGAGAACATTCAAAATCAAGTATAGAAAATATATAAAATATGTACATAACACTCCAAATCAAAGCAAATAAAATGGTAAAATTCTAAGTTCTATTGTATACAATTTCTAACTAAATGATGCATGGTACACATACCATATACAATATTGTTTAAATAACCTAAACTAGCATGATTTGGTTAAAAGAATAAAAATATGCTAAAGTTGCTAAATTACCCAAACATGGATTGCAAATAAAAATAAACTAATTTATTCTAGACAAGGTTTTAAAAGAAATGACCAAAACATGTATAATACCAAAACAAACTACGTAAGAAATAAAACTAGGTAAAAAAATAAATTAGGTAAATGAGAGAAATGCATAAGAAAATTCTACAAAAGAATAGTTTTATAATTAAAGAGAGATTTGAAAAAAAAGAAAATAAAAAAAGAGTTTGTAAAAGGGAAAGATGCCAAAAAAAAAAAGGGTTAGAAAATACTATATATAAAAAAAATTAACTATTTACGTTTTATACATTTTAAAAGAGACAAAAATAAAAAATAAAAAGAAATCAAAAGAAGATAACATTTAAAAGATGAAAGCTAATTTAGGAGGCTTTTTGTGATTTTTAGGTTTTAATAAAAAAAAATATATTATAAAAGAAAAGTTAAGCTTATAAAGGAAGGTTTTGAAAAAAAGATTTAATTATTCAAATTTTATATTTTTAAAAGAGAATAAAAGAGAAAGAAAAGAAAATAGGAGAAAAGGAAAGAATAATGGAGTGTTTTTAAAAAAGAAAATTATGAACTACTTAAAGATGAAAATTAATTTAAAAGTTTTTTTGTAATTTTTGGTTTTAACAAAATAAAGGAAAAGTGCCATAAAAAGAAAATAAAACTATAGAAAAAAAATAAAAAATAAATTTCTATAAGAAAAATGAACACTAATATTACAAGAAAAGAAATGTTAAACGGAACTTTATTAAAGCTAATAAGAAAATAAAAGATTAGAAAAGAAAATTACACTAATATTTAAAGAAAAGTAAAGAAAATAGAAAGTATAAATTAGAAAATGAATATTAAGATAAAAATAAATTAAAATGAAGTATTAGCATTTAAATAAAAGAAAGTAAAATACTTAAAGGAAAAGAGATAGAGCATTATGAAGAAAATTAAAATTGATGATAAAAGAAAATAAAATACTACATCGAAAGCAAAGAAAATGCTAGAAGAAAAAAAAGAATGAATTGTATTGAAAAGAAAAGAAAGGAAAAAAAAATAAATGAAATGAAAGTTAGGACATTAAACAAATGCTTAAAAGAAAAATGGACATTAAACTAAAAGAAAAAAAAATAAGAAAGAAAAGAAAAATATATACTAGATTATTAGAACAAAGTTAAGAAAATAAAGGAACACCTAAACTAATATTATAAGTAAAGAATGAAAAAATAAATGGTATATTAAGAAAGAAATTACATTAAGCTAAAAGAAAAAAAAAAGTCTTTCTAAAACTACATTACAAGAAAAAGTAAATGTTAAGAAATAAAATTACGTTGCTATTAAATGAAAAATTAAGAATTAAAACGGAACATTAAATTAATGATACTAGAAATGAAATAAAATGAAATGCTAGTAAAATAAAATTAGTCTAATTAAAAGAAAAAGGAAAGTAAATAATGCTAAAACATCAAATTAGCATAAAAAGAAAAGAAATGAAAAGAAATGAAGTGTTTGAATTAAATGGGTGTAATATTGACTATTACAACCATTTGTTGTGTAAGTGCTTAGATCATAACAATTAGCAACATTGATAAGTTGTAATTGTCAAGAAAAATATTAGCACTATTTAGTAATTTAACAATTTGTAATAAGCTTAAAAATGAAGGTAAGTAAATAAAACAAATAAGCTAAATAATTTAAAACTAAAATTTAAAACAATATAAGAATATAGCAACTACATAAATAATGCGGGAACGTAATTAAAATGTGTTGACCAAATTAAACCCGACACCTCCAAAGGGGTAAAAAATGGAGTTAGAAGGGCCGCGGATCCAAGCAAAATACCTGAATGGCTTAGGAATCCTTAAGTTGGGGAATGTGGGTGAGCAACTTGATCTTCAGGCAATAATCCAAGGTAGGGTTTGGGACTGTCAGAGGCTCGGATCTCAGTATTTTGGTAGGGCTTCGGCGTCGAGGATCAGAATCGCTCAGTATATCGGTAGAGTCTCTCTCTCAAAATTCGTACTTAAAATGTATGCCGGGTACGGTATTTATAGAATTCTTCAACCAATGACAATTTGACACGTTTTGGGACACGTCAAGCCATTTGAGGTTGGCGGCCGCCACAATGCAAGTTGGCGGCCGCTGGGTTGAAAAAGGTTCCACAAGGTTCTATTGGCGGCCGCCACAATGTGAGTTAGCGGTCGCCATGTTAGAGTTGGCGGCTGCCACTTTTGGCTAGGTCTTCCAAGAGGTTCTATTGACGGCCGCCACAATGAACATGGCAGTCGCCACTTCTGGCAATGACTTGGGCAACAAGTTATCGATGGTTCGGTACAATTTCAGTGGTTTTGAAGGTTTTTGATGACTGGATTCAAATATCGAGCTTGGATCACCTCCCGAGGATCGTACTGAGGCACTATTCCACCTGTTTTTAACATCGAATTCGCCTAAAATTAGGCGGGGTCAAATTGGGGTGTCTACAATTGCCCCTCTTTGATATAACTTGCATAGCAACGCGTGATGCAAGTTATATCAAAGAT
>JAULJZ010029826.1:0-15171 GCA_032270985.1 Heliamphora pulchella | reverse complement strand
TGATCTTTACTCCTTGATTCACCAACAATTGCACTGAACCCGAATATCACCGAGTAATTAGAAAGAAAAATTAGAGAGAAGAGAATATAGAGAAGAGATTTGTTTGGATTAGAAAATCATGAAAGGGAGGCTCCCTATTTATAGAAAAAAAATTGTTTAAAAAAAAATAACTAGCCGTTGGCTGGGCCTAGACCGAGCCGGGCCGGGCCCAACGGACAAAAAATCCCAACCGTCTATTTTAAAAAAAATTAATCCTAGCCGTTGATCGAAAAAAGTAACCGTTGTGGCGGGATTACGGCGGGCGGGCTTCGGGCTTTTTTTGGGCGGGCTAGACTCGGGCCGACCCTGCCCGGCCCGGTGGACTTTAACGGGCGGCCCAAGCCCAGTCCATAAATAGTGACGGGCCGGGCTAGCCCGGGCTTCTACAGTGACGGGTTTCGGGCGGGTTTCGATCCCCCGTTGAGTCTCGGACCATTTTTACACCCTTACGTTTCATATGTATAATAATAATAATTATTATTATTATTATTATTATTATTATTATAAGCAATTTGGAATACCATGTGATATTGTTGTGGTATTTACATGTTAAGTGATTGACCTTTCATCTAACATATATGCACCAAGGTTAATCATTAAGTTTTTTTGTCATATCACCCAGTTTGGGATAAATATTGATAATTTTATTTATTTTTACTTGTTTTAAATTTTTTTTATCTTTAACTAAGTTTTTTTAATGTTTAAAATTTTTTCGATTAGATCAACTTAAAAAGTAAAAAATGTTAATTAAAATATAAAAATATTCTCTAAAAATAAAAAATAAGTAATATAAGATTTGATTTATTTTTTTATCTTTTTTAAAATAAATTATATTTTGATTATAAGTTTTTATTTTTTTTTGACTCATAAAGCAATCAAAAAATATAATAGTGGACTAAATAATAATAAAAATTTATTTAAAAAAATCAAAAATTAAATAATTAAATAAGCAATTATTCCAAATAAAACTAAATCATTAAGTAAGAGCATTAATCAAAAAAAATATCATGCACCGGTAAGAAATTACCCAATAATTACTCTAAAAAAACGAGTAAGAGAGAGAAAAATCACGTTATTTTTTCCCCTAGAGAGAGAAAGTCAAAGGGATGATCACCTTCTTCTACAAGGCTTTTGGCGGCCACCAGCCGAACACCAGTTCATGACCGTCTTGTAAAAAAATTGGCATTTTTTAGCCTTTCAATCCTTGTAGAAAAGTCATATCTCTCTCTCTTCTCTCTCTTTTTTTCTTTTTTAATTCCATGTTTTGACTTTCTCCAATCTCTCTCTCTCTCTCTCTCCTCAACACCCTCACAAGACATATATATATAACTAGACCTTCTCTACTCCTCGCCTCTTAGAATAATCTACACTCTATTGATTCTCTTGTTTTCCATTCTGAGTTCTGAATTTTGTTTATTCAAATTGTTCAATCTCTCACTTGGGTTTTTCATTTTGATTTTTTAAAATTCGATCAAGTACCATAATTGATTTGGAATCTTGATCTTCTTTATTATTGTTTTTAATGGGCGCAATCGAAGTTCCTCCATTTTTCCTTTGCCCTATCTCTCTGGAAATAATGAAAGACCCGGTAACCATCTCCACCGGAATCACATACGATCGGAAAAATATCGAGAAATGGATATTTTTTGAAAAAAACACCACCTGTCCTATCACCAAACAAGTTCTTTCGGGCGATGATTTAATCCCAAATCACACTCTTCGCCGATTGATCCAATCTTGGTGCACCCTCAACGCCTCTAATGGCGTCGAACGGATCCCAACGCCCAAGCCTCCGGCAAACAAAACCCAAATTGTGAAGCTTCTTAACGATGCAAAATCCCCGCTGATTCAAACTCAGTGTCTTAGGAGACTCAGATCCATCGCTTCCGCCAGCGAAACCAACAAACGGTGCATAGAATCTGCTGGCGCCGCCGAGTTCTTAGCTTCACTCATCAAATTCAGCACCACTGCCGTCGCCGCCGGTACTGCTCCATCGTCAGAATCATTGGATGATGGGTATGATGACTTTGATGAGCTCAAAAGATCTGGCGATGAAGCCCTAAGCATCCTCTACCATCTCCAACTTTCCGACGCCGCCCTCAGGTCCCTCGCCGGAAACAATGGCGAATTTATAAACTCCCTTTTGCATGTCATGCAAGGTGAAAACTACGAGTCTCGTGCTTACGCTGTGTTGCTGATGAACTCGATCCTCGAAGTGGCTCAATCAATGGAAATAACAAGCTTGAAACCCAAATTCTTCGCCGAGCTAGTCCGAATCTTGCGCGATCAGATCTCTTACAAGGCCTCAAAAGCCTCGTTGCAGCTTCTAATCAATGTCGTTCCGTGGGTCCGAAACCGGGTGAAAGCAGTGGAGGCAGGTGCGGTGCCGGTTTTGATCGATCTTCTTCTCGGTTCGCCGGAAAAGAGGGAGGCGGAGATGATACTAACGGTGCTGGATCAGCTCTGCCAGTGCGCCGAAGGAAGATCGGAGTTGCTGAAGCACGGCGCCGGGTTGGCGGTCGTGTCAAAAAAGATACTTAGGGTTTCTAAGGTGGCAAGTGAAAAGGCTGTTAGAATTCTGGTTTCCATTTCCAAGTTTTCTGCAACTCCGAGCGTGGTTCAGGAGATGCTGCAACTGGGTGTGGTGACGAAGTTGTGTTTGGTGATTCAGGTGGATAGTGGTAAGAAGACAAAGGAGAAAGCTAGGGAGATCCTTAAAATGCATGCTAGGGCATGGAAGAGCTCTTCTTGTATACCAAACACTCTTCTTTCTTCCTTTCCTTAAATTTAATCCATTTGAGAGTTGAGACAGAGAAAGATATTTACTTCTCTCGAATTTTTTTTTTTTTTAGTAATCGAATGCTCGGATCAATTTGTGTGCACAGTTAACAATTAGGTTAAATCTCCAATGATCATAAGAAATCTTGATCCGATAACTATTAAAGACTAAACTCAAGACTCGACTAACAAGATTTTAAATATTAGTATCGGTTGATACGTATCGAGATTTAAGATCTCTAATACCAATATTTATTAATATATCGACTAATACTATCCAATATCAATCGATGCATAGTCGTATCATTGACACCGATATAATATCGCTATAGATACTGCGATTTAAAACCCTGCAACTAACTAAACGCTGAGGATTTTCTATATATGTATTATTAGTTGAATGTTAAAGCATAGTGCCCATAAACTTGGAAAAATTATAATTGAACTGCTATTCTAATCGCTTCACGTCTTTTGTTATTCTTTCTTCATCTTTTTTTTTTTGTGAGTGGATGGTCATATTGGATTGCTCGATCAATTTATTAAAAATTTCAAGGCCGAACAATGAAACTTTCAATCATCAAATATTCAACTTATATATATATATTACTGCCCTACAATAAAGCCGGTTTGGTGGATCTCATCAGCCGCCCATGATATTGGAATCTATGTGAAGTTACTAATAAAAAATAAATGAAATACCACTGTGAAATGACTTTGGTAACTTCGTAATCTAAAAAAAATAATGTTATAGAGTTTTAGTAAATGTATCTTAATAATACCTAATATAGCATCTCGTATATGGTGCTTAAAACATAAGATGTCATATTATGTGATATTTAATTTTGGTCATAAAATGTGATTACAATAGCATTGCTATAATCTATAAGCTTAAATTATTAGTTTAAAAGATCTCAACATTATATTAAGTAATAACTATTACTTACCGAAGATCTATAACTGAGAGAGGGGGAGAGAGAGGAAGAACCCAGATTTAGAATTGGGGGAGATGGGAGCTCTAAAGAATTGCCAAAAAAAGAATTGAAGGAGAGGAAGAACTCAGATTTGGAATTGGAGGAGATGGGAGCTCTAAACCCCGGAAGAATCGAAATTCTCCAGTGCATGAGTTTTAGTAGTTGATGATAATTTAGGAATTTAAGGTAAATAAATTGTTTACATCAACAAAATTTGTTAATCAATTTTACGGATGACTAACGGAGGGGACTATTCGTTGTGCGAATTTCAATTTTCAGAAGCAGGATGTAACTTTCAATACCTCATATATTTGACTGTATTTGATCAATACTTTAAAGAAGATAATCGTATTTTACCTTTTATTATATGCTCTGAAATCATGTGTAGAGTTTTTTACTACCAACTTGTCAACAAGTTTTGCCAATTAAAAAGAATAACAATTTTAGTATATCTCTTTTTAGATGTAAATGCATTCTTGATACTAAAACTTAACTAGGCTCAACCTACAGGTTTTTTCTTCATCTTTTTCCCCTTCCATTTTGTCAGCGCGCAGTTAATTTAAAACCTTGTCTTTGCAAGGCTTGTTTAACGAATAATTAGAAGATAATTTTCTATGAGAGATTTTAATTACTTGGATTCATTTGGTTTAGCATTTAATCAAGAACTGAGGTGGGTAACCTAATTAGAGAGAGGAGAGAGAGAGAGAGAGACCAACATTGTGTTAAATGTACTAGCTAGGGCTTGGACATCCTATATATAGATATAAATTTGGAGTAAAATCTACCATCAGACAATTGATGTATTCATTTATTAAGCCTCTGGCCTAATTTTTTTTTTACAAAAATTGCTTAAAAAATTTTTAAAAAATTTATTTATTTGGCCTCCCAATAATCAATTATATTTTTTTCACATCTTTCACATTTTTCTTATCCATTTCTTTTATAAAAAAAATCCAAAAAACTAAAAAGCATATTAATAAAGCTTGACAAACACAAGCTAGGTTAATGGACCAGCGGTGGCCACCCATTTCATTAACTCTTTCTGTAGACATACATAAAAGTCTAGATATAAAGGTGGTGCATCATGTTGCTAAAATTAACCATATATAGATTGTAGCAGAAAAAATGATAATTATAGCTTATAATTAAAGTTGTGAATATTTGAAGATTATGGTAATTCATAACTAAAATTAGTTATTTGTAAAAAAAATATAATTATTACTTGTATTAGAAATTATGAATGTTTAAAAATAATGATTAACTTTCCGTTGAAAGTAGTAGCAAATAGTTAAATAATCAAAATCAACTCCCGAGTAAGTAAATTCTTTTTTTTTTATTGGGAGTACAGGAGCAGCGGGGAGGGGAGGGAAGGGGAGGGGGGTAGGGGGACTCGAACCGCAGACCACCAGGGGGACTCGAACCGCAGACCACCAGGGGGACTCGAACCACAGACCACCTGAGTGAGAAGCCTTATGAAAAGGTATAAAACCACTGAGCTGCTAAGAATTAGTAAGTAAATTCTTAACACAGCCTATTGCTATTAGGAGGTAGATAATAAGTATATAATGGTGTTGTTTGGCATTGCTTAATTTTGTAAAACTTATAGCTATTTGTTACTAATTTTAGTTATAATTATTTTAAAATAATTTTTGTTATAAACAAAGTTATTTTTTCTTCTATAAATAACTAATTCAGCAATAAGTTCACATTCTTTTCGAACGCCTATAACTTATGCTACAATATATAAGTTATAAATTTAAAAAACGTCAATCACTATCATTGTATAGATATCTGTGCAAAACGTATTAATCTATGTAAAAGTGAGAAACTCTATTCCTAAAAATGTATTGTTATTATTTTTTATTCTTATTAAATTATTAACTAATCATCACCTAATGAACAATAGTTAGCACGACTGATATAGTTAATCCAGTCATTCGTTTACTAATATTATACAATCTAGAGTTTTCTTCCCCTTTCTACCAAAGACTAGTCACTAGATAGCTTCAGTGGTGTATTAATCACAACCACACATAAATCAATATTATTAGATGTGTAACTTTCAAGCAATTAAGAAGAAAAATTACTAAAGGACTATGTGGTATTACTTATATGATACTCTCGGCACATAGAAATGTCTGATGCATATGATATGAGTCATCTTTTGTTTTCCACCTACTCAACAAAGGTGAACCGACATTGGTAGTATTTGATATTACTGAAACTAATAACTTATAGATTATAACTTGTAACAGAGTTATGAGTATTTTATAAATATTGTAACTTGTAACTGAAATTAAAAATAATAATAATAAGTTATAGTATAAGTTATTGGTGTTTGAAAAAAATTTTAACTTATGACTAAAATTAATAACATGAAGCTACTACTAGCAGTAACTTTGTCAAACACCCGCATTTTGCCACAAGAAGTGTTTTCAGTACATAATTAAATGAAAATATCACTTAAGCAATGTCACATGATTCTCCGAGAGTTTCAAATAATTTCTCATTAAGAAATTATATTTGTGATGGATGTATGCGTGACAGCTCAATTTTATACTCGACTAGCAAGGACCGCAAATGGAGCGGTTGTTAACTTTCGTTGCCAATAAAGAGGAAGAGGAAGAGGCAATCGTCACATAAAATACAATAAGCACAGTTTATACATGGTCAAACCCTTTTTTTATTTCTTTTTCTTAATGAGTAAGAAGCCTATTAACCTTGATCTCTTCGTCTACAAATAATTCTCGATATGAAAATACAGAGAAAAAAATTGGCTGAGTTTTGAATTAGACAAAAGCAAAAAAAGTGATATTTTGTTATCAAAAATAAAATATTACGGAGAGAGAATATGCATCGAATAAGCAGAACACCTACAAGAAAAAAGGTCTATTAACAACTCTCCAGGCCGGTCCCAAATTTTTTGGGGACCGAGGTGAATTTTTAAAGTGGAGCCATCATAATTTTATATGGACAAAAATATATTAAAAAGTAAAATCAAATTTAAAGAAATTATTACATGAATTCAAATAAGGCTTGATTTGTTGATATATATATATATATATATATTTGTCTTTTAGCTATTTTACTCATTTTTGGGGAGAATATAAGAAATTTGAACATATTTTGTAACCTCTAGTTTTTTCTTTCAGAATTGTTATTTGGTTAATAGAAAAAAAAAATTATAATTTTTATAACCAAATAACTATTTTGCATTTGGAGAGTAGAGTACTAAGTGTAATAATTTCAAACGAACACCTAAATAATTGAGAACATTTTGCAAACTTCAGCACTTTTTACTTCTTAAGGTAATTTTTTTGAAATACTAGACCTAAATTTGGGTTTCCACTAATAAAATATTTTCTTTTTTTCTAGTTACGTTTAAAAAAAAAAAGACCCGTGACCTTCTTTTTGTTTTTCATAATTTTTTTCAAAAATTAAGTGGTGACACTAGTTTTCAAAAAATATACTTGGATATCTTAGATTTTCTATTTTATAAAGAAAAAAATATTTTTTAAAAAACAATAGATATCTGACACAATCGTTCTATTTTTCTCGAACGCACCCGGATGAAAACACCCGCATAAGTCACCAATTTTTTAATTACCAAATTAAGTTAATTAATCAAATATTAATCTAATTAATCAAGTTTAGTTTAGCTAATCTCATTTAATTAGGTTAATCATACTTAGTGGTAATTAATGTTATGCTAAATATTAATTATACTTATTCCTACTTAATCTTGATTAGTTTTTGCATGTTAATCTTAAATCCTCTTACACATTAACATTAGTCTTTTAAGCACCTTAATTAATGATTTAAAATCCTCTTCATCATTTAATTACACATTAACAAGCGTAGTTAGAAAAGTACGTCAACTTTTCTCTTTATACTGTATATATTATATAAGTGCAAATTACAAAAAATTTCACATTATCAAGTATAACATGTATCACCATACTTTTCTTTGCATAAGTAAAATGTTAAAATGCATGTTCATTCAAGGTAATTTTAAGAACTTCGCATGCAATTAATATGCACTAAATAAAATAAATCATGCATATAATGCTATTGTAGTACATTGGGTATTACGCAACCCATCAAAGATCAAAACTATCCTTAAGATGCCGCCTCCTAAGACTAGGAAAGAGGTAAGGAGAAAACAAATTCAATTTATCAACTGATATATCGCTTAGTTAACACCAACATGCGACTCTTTTCCAACTGTTGAAGAAGGAAACAAAGTTTCAATGGGATCAATAATGTTAAAATGTTTTCAAAACCATACAACGATACTTGCTGAATTTTCCAGTGTTTTCACCTCTAGAGTCTGAAAATCCTTGGATCTTATATCTGCTAATAATTGATTCAGCAATAGAGTGCATGCTAACACAGAAAGATAAAGCCAAAGTGGAAAGGGCTGTTTATTATCTAAGTAAGAAGATGATACGATGCAAGATTCAATACACGCCTTTAGAGAAAACTTGTTGGGCACTAGTTTGAGTATCTAAGAATTTACGCCACTATATGTTTGCATACTAATTCATCTTAATCTCGAGGATGGACCAACTCGAGTATTCATTTGAAAAGCCGGCATTAACAAAAAAATCGCCCAATGGTTGCTAATGCTTGCAGAGTTTGACTTATAGTATATAATGTGGAAGTCAGTAAAAGCAAGGCCATTGTCGAGTTCTTAGAAAATCACCCCATTGAAGGGGGGAGAATCGAGAATTTGAGTCCTAGCAGAGCAAGTTCCAAAAATCAAGAAAGAGCTGTGGACTCTATATTTAATGAGGCCTCAAACCAATACGGTAATAGATTTGAATACTCTTAATCACCTCTGATAAGTCTCACGTCACGTTGGCTTACAAAATGAATTTTGAAGTTACAAACAATCAAACTGAGTACGAAACTTATCTGGTCGAATTGAAAGTAGTCTTAAAACTAGGGGTAAAGAAAATGGAAGCGATGGGAGACTCAGCATTGGCAAGGTCTCAAGCAAATGGAGAATGGAAAATTAAGGAAGAGAGACTAATCATATACCACCAATAGCTCGACAGGGCGATTCCCTGTTTCGAAAGCATGACCTTCACCTACGTGCTAAGATTGCAAAACAAGTTTGTCAATGCCCTGGCCCCCTTTGAATTATCTTTTCCCTTATCTGACGGTTAAAAATAATTCTTCAAGTCTAATATCATACTTTATTTCATTTTAATCAAATATGATATAAATAACACCATACTATATATAATTTTATTTACTATTCTAGTATATTAAAAAGAGAAAATTAATTCAGAGTCCTATTTAGTAGACTTGTTTAGTCATTAGTCCTAACTACTTTCTAAGTATTCCACAAGGTCTTATTTTTTAAAATTTATAATTATTATTGACAAATATACCATTTCCAATACCCATGTGAATCTTCCTATCTAATCCTCAATTGACAGAAACTATATTGTGCCGCAAATGGAACACTCGTGAACCTTTGATATGGCTCTGCTCGGCGAAACTCCATTCGGAGTTCATTTTTAAAAATGAATCGAGAATGAACAAGAGCTTACTATACTAAAATCAAATCTCCAAACTATTGGGACGGATTGTCTCGAAGCATTAAATTGACTTCGAGCACAAACGAGACGCGTGCAAATGGAAACGATGATGGCTACGGCGAATGATCTCTTCATAACCACAGATTACATGGTATGTGAAATCTATTTTACATTTCATGCATGAATGAAAAAAAATAAGACATTTTTTTTTACAAGAAATGAGACATTATTTTTAATTATACAGAGAAATATCTCATTTTCCTGCACAAATGAGACATTTGCGATTATAGACAAAATGTCTCATTTTATTTGTAGAAATAAAACATTTTAGTTACATAAAGAAAATGTGTCATCTAAGAAATAGGGTTTGCCAAAGATTAGTTTGGCCACCATTAACGTCATCTGAGGTGGTCGAGTGGAAATGAAAAAAATGAGACATTTTTTTTTTAGAGAAAATGAGATATTATTTTTAATTATACAGAGAAATGTCTCATTTTGTTGCACAAATGAGACATTTGTAACTATACACATGAAATGTCTTATTTTGTTTGTAGAAATAACACATTTTAGCCTATGTTTAGTTTAACTTTTTTTAAAAAAAATTTGCTTAAAAGTCTTTAAAAAAGTCTACTGGTTTGACATCAGATAGCTTTTTTTACATCTTTTTACATTTACTTTTTTATAAAAAAAACTAAAATGCCAAAAAACCTAGAAAAAAAACTAGTCCAAACACAAGTTTAGTTATGTAAAGAAAATGTCTCATCTGAGAAATGGGGTTCACCGGAGGTTAGATTTGGCCACCATTAACATCATCTAAGGTGGTCGAGTGAAAATGCAAACAAAATGAAATACTTTTTGTTATAGAAAATGAGATATTATTTTTAATTACACAGAGAAATATCTCATTTTTTTCTGCATAAATGAGACATTTGTAGTTACACATACGAAACGTCTTATTTTGTTGGCAGAAATAAAATATTTGAATTACGCAAATAAAATATTTTATCTAAAAAATAGGGTTCGGAGATTAAATCTAGCCAATATTGAAATCCATCATATATATACATATATATATATATATATGTGTGTGTGTGTGTGTGTGTGTGTGTGTACGGAGGTGTCCCGTAAGTTATATTTATTTTGATTGGTTGAATGAAAAAATCCAATGAAGATGATGATCACGCGTTGTCGGGTGCCTTTTTCACCTGATTCCTGCAAAATAGACCCTCGGTCGGTGGTTGAAATGAGAGCATCCGACGCCCAAATCAGCTCTTATGTTAGAAGATAAAATTCTCTATGATAGAAATGTTGGCCCCCATTGTCTCAACTGAGAAAGGGATATATATATATATATATATATATATGAAAAGTATGCATTGAGAGAGAGAGAGAGAGAGAGAGAGACTTGTTGGGTTATGTATTGTCCCATTCTTGTTAGGATGGGACAATGGGGTGATGGCTTGATAAGATTCTGTCAAGGGAGAATTTTTCTCTCCCCTACAATAGTTTCTAGTTTCTACATGTTTCTTTAGGAGGAGGTGAAAGCTGCATGTGTTTTGATTTTTTTATCATGAAGACTAATCAATTATGTTGCTTTGAATGCATGTCCAAGTCAGGACTTTAGGTGCCTAGCCGAGCTAGGACTTTGGGGCATGCTTGGCCGGGCTAAGGTTGGGAGTGTGCCTAGCCGGGCTAGGACTTGGAGGTGCCTAGCAGAACTAGGACTTGGAGTCCCTAGTCAGACTAGGACTTGAAAGTGCCTAGCCGGACTAGGACTCTGAGGTGCCTAGCAAGGCTTGGACTTAGAGCCAAAGCAAGTTAGGGTTTAGAGTGCCTAGCCGTACTAGGACTTGGAGTGCCTAGCTGGACTAGAAATTTGAGTCCCTAGCTGGACTAGGAATTGGAGTCCCTAGCCAAACTAGGACTTGGAGGTTCTTAGCAGGGCTAGAACTTGGAGCGCCTAGCCGGACTAGGGCTTGGAGGTGCCTAGCAAGACTAGGACATGGAGTCCCTAGCCGGACTAGGACTTGGAGTTCCTAGCCAGACTAGGACTTGGAGTCCCTAATAGGGCTAGGACTTGGAGTCCCTAGCTGAGCTAGGACTTAGAGGCGCCTAGCTAGGGCTTGGATTGCCTAGCCAAGCTAGGACTTTTGGGCTATTCTAACCTTGAAATCTCTTCTCGTCATTGAGATTATTCTAATCTCTTGCCTAGGCAAGTTATGGCTTTTTATTGATGACTGAGAATTGTGTTCAGTACCTAGCCTAGGCTAGGGTTTTTGATGGGTTGTTCTAACCCTGGGAGATTTTTTAGTCCCTGGGATTATTCTAATCTCCTGCCTATGTAAGCTAGGGCTTTTGGTTGATGATCGATAACTGGGCTCAGCACCTAGAGTAGGCTAGAATTTTTGATGGGCTTTTCTAACCATGTAAGTTTTTCTAGTTCCTGAGATTATTCTAATCTCCTGCTTAGGCAAGCAAGGGATTTTTGTTGATGACCAAGAACTGTGCTCAGCACCTAGGCTAGGCTAAGGTTTTTTTTGGATGGAGCATGAGCCGTACATAATATCTGAGAAGAATCTCACCAAATAGAGTTCAACCAAGCAACTCAATCATAACTGAGATGCAGCTCCGAGCATGATGGATAACATACCTTGAAAGCAAAGATGCACGGGGCATACTTCGCTAAGCGATCAAAATAAAGTGCCGAGAAGATAAATCAAGACGTCGAATAGGGTCAGAGATGTCAAGGGAAGCCGCAAATTCGATGTCGAGAAGCCTCTCTCAAATGTCGTCCATCTTGCACTGAGATAGTGGGAAGACAAGCTATTTATGGGTGTCAAGATAAGATGCTGTGACTACTAACCTCGCCGAGGTGCTGAGGCAATGCATGGATGAATTACCGAGACGTCACCAATAGGTGCCGATCATAGGGTAGTAATCTGTGCCAAAACTGAATTTGGAGCCTTTGTTAAGCTCATATTCATTGCAGACGTCATTTGATGAGGTAGCGAAAGAAGAAACCATAGAATCCAAGCAAAAAGTGTCTAAGGTTTGTGCCGTCGTGGTTCAAACCATGGTGTGCTGAGGTAAACCAACTAAGGGGTCAAGATATGCCGACCACTTGAATGACATGGTTGAACACTTTCAAGGAAGCAAATCTAGCCAAATGGCCAAGACGTCAAACAATGCTACCCATAATTGAATAGTGCTACCGAGAAGCTGATCGATCTAGAGGACACAAATAAACACAAGTAAGATACCGAATGAATCAATTAATTGAGAAATCTGGCTGAATTGCGGATCAATGGGACCCAATCACTAATTACCGATCAGGCTTCTGAGAAGCCAATGATCCAAAAAAGATGCAAAGCGAAAGAATAGGATCCATTGCAAGGGATGCCGACCAGCCAAACCAAGATAGCGAGTGGCTGAGGCAAACCGTTCGTTCGCCAAGAATCAAACTGTAGAGTTCTGAATGCGTCGATGTGTGTCGAACATCCTGAGATCCTCCCTATGATTGTCCAAAACCTATAGAACCCAGTGAGCACAACTCAAGAACCCCACAATGCCTAATGCGAACATATGATGAGCTATGACTAGTTCCAACAATGTTTGTGTTTTACATGAAACGCAGCTAGGGCAATACAGAATAACGATAACAGCTCCTCCCCAAAGGCCAGAGCTCCTTCCCAGTCAAAGAGTGGTCGAAGGAGGGGGCCGAGATGCTCAAATGCCACTGATCATCAGAGTGGGCTGAGAATTGAGCGCTGGAGAGGCTTCCAAAAAGCCAACTGATCTTTAATGCCGGACGAGGTGCACTAAATCTTCCAAATAGTTTCCATTTCTCCTATGAAATAGGAGGGATAATTTCATGCAAAATCATAGTGGCTAAACAAGCTTAGATGAAAAGAAAAAGGTGGCTGGGATGCCTCTGACCCGAAATGCCAAGATGCTAAGAAACGGTATCAGGTGTTGCACAGATCATCACTTGAAGTGCCGCAGCTGAGGATTGAAGTTCTGAGGGACAGAGTAACTTGCTCGGTCATCAAATGAAGGACTAAGTTACCTGGCACCGAAAAGTCGACCGTGAACACCAGTGTTAGGATGAGTAAGGGCCACCGAGGTGTCAGAATGCGACGATAGTTCGAATAGATCAATCAAACTGAAGAACCAACTGTTCACCATGGCACTGACCTCTAAGAAGTCGATCGCCATGTGCCGTGAAAACCAGTAGCGGAGAAGCTGAACTGGATTGTTAAGAAAACCAAGCGACTACCGAGCAAATACTGCCGAGCTGAACCGTTGTGCAAATACTGAGCAAATACCACCGAGCTCAACTAATGTGCTGAGAATATGGAGTGAGAGCTGAACTTTCAAATGGTGGAGGGCTTCTGAGAGTGAAGGCGGAGAGAGGGAGAGAGCTTCAAGAACCAAAACACTACTTCTCTTCCCCAGGGAATCACCGATCAGAGAGTAACCAAGCGGATAAAAGTATCCTCGTCGAGCGGAGATTAGCTGAGCAGAGTAAAGAACCTTTACCGAATGGAGTAGATGATGGCTCAAGCATTGCCGAGATGTTGAGCTCCTGCTTGTTTTTCTGAGTAAGATTGAGAAGTCATAGAGGTGTCAACGTATCCTTAGTTGATTCTTCTCTCTCTCTCTCTCTCTCTCTCTCTCTCTCTCTCTATATATATATATATATATATATATATATATATTGGCAGTTTATGTGTAGATGGAGAGAGAAAGAAGCCATACCATATCTGAGGTGAACTACTTGCGCTGAGCAAATTTTGTCGAGCTAGCTTACAAGGTGCCGAGCTGGGTGGCCGAGCTACCATGGACAGAACGGATAGGGTAGCCAAGAAGGGGTCGGGCCGAGTTTATGCCGAGAGGCCCCGTTGAGCGCCAAGATGCCAAAGAGGGGAGACTGATTCTCGACATATAAAACCCGCATTACTCATCTTCATTCTGTTCTCTATTTTCTCTATACGCAAAAAATGGAAAGAAAAAACTAGCATGGAGGATAAAGAGAGAAAGGGCACTAGGTGTCACTTTCTGAGTTTTGTTCTTCGGTGGTGGAAGAAAAGAGTAGCACTGAGCAGACAGCTTTCTTTCACACCGCCGCTCTTTACTTTCTTGCTCAAAATACCATTCTGATTTTTGATAAAAACTGTGGATCTGGTCTCTAGTGAGAGAAAGGAGCATCTTGCTGGTACATCTAAGCAAGTGAGTTTTTACTAAATAGAGACAAAAATCCATATAATAAAAAGATGAAAATCACTTTCCTGAAACTTTTGACAGTCTCTTGACTTGAGACTAAGCACAGAATGAGCGGAGCTCGATTCAATATTTGGCTAAAAGTCATATTTTTTGTTGAACTCTATCGTTTTTACAGACAGCAACAAATATATGGGGATGCTCCATAAATTATATTTATTTTGATGGGTTGAACGAAATAATCGAACAAAAAAGATGATCACGCGTTCTCGAGTGCCTTTCTCACTAGATTCTTGCAAAACAGACCTCCAGCCGGTAGTCGGAGGGTGGGCTTCCGAACTTCAAATCAGCTCCTATGTTGGAAGATAAAACTCTGTGTTAGAAATACAGGCCCCTCTTCTCTCAGCTGAGAGGGGTATATATATATATATATATATATATATATATATATATTGAGAGAGAGAGAGAGAGAAATAAAGTAACATGTCATGTATTGTTCCATCTTTGTTAGAATGGGATGGTAGGGTGATGGCTTGGTAAGATCCTGTTAGAGGAGGATTTTTCTCTCCCTCCACAATATATATATATATATATATATATATATATATTAAGAA
>JAULJZ010029796.1:0-15172 GCA_032270985.1 Heliamphora pulchella | reverse complement strand
GAGTGACAAAACACCTTATGAGTTGTTTAAGGGTAGGAGGCCTACCTATAATTACTTAAGAACATGGGGGTGTCTTGTGAAGGTAGCTATACCTCCTCCTAAGAAGGAGAAGATAGGTTCAAAAATCGTTGATTGTGTTTTCATCGGTTATGCGCAAAATAGCAGTGCTGATCGATGTCTTGTGTATGAATCTATAGTAACAGATATTCACAAGAATACAGTTATGGAGTTTAAAAATGTGTCATTCTTTGAACACATATTTCCGTATAGATCCATTAAAGAGTTCAGTTCAGTAAAACGGACTTTGCATCCTGCTAATGATAGCAGTAGAGATCAAGAAGAGGAAGTTGATATAGAGTCAAGACGTAAAAAATGGGCTAAGAAATCAACCTCTTTTGGTCTGAATTTTCTAACCTACTTGGTAGAAAATGAGCCTCGTACGTACAAGGAAGCTGTAAGCTGTCCTGAAGCTCCGTTTTGGAAAGACGCGATTAAAAGCGAGATTGATTCCATACTGCAGAACCGTACGTGGGAACTAGTGGATTTGCCACAAGGTAGTAAGCCTTTGGGCTACAAATGGATCTTCAAGAGGGAGATGAAAGCAGATGGATCAATAGATAAGTAGAAAGTTAGGCTTGTTATCAAAGGATACAAACAAAAAGAAGGCCTAGATTACTTTGATACTTATTCTCCTATATCTAGGATAACCTTAATTCGTATGATAACCGCTATTGGGGCATTACAAAATCTAGCGATACATCAGATGGATGTAAAGACAGCTTTTCTAAATAGAAATTTAGATGGAGAAATTTACATGGAACAACCTGAAGGTTTTTTTGGGCCTAAAGAAAAAGTCTGTTGGCTAGTTAGATCTTTGTATGGTCTAAAGTAAGCTCCTAAATAATGGCATGAGAAGTTTGACAATGTAGTATTATCTCATGGGTTTCGAATCAACGAATGTGACAAATGTGTATATGTCAAAGACACTGATGAAGGTTATGTTATCTTGTGTCTCTAGGTTGATGATATGCTCATAGTGGAAAGAAATGACAAGGTTATCCAGTCTACTAAAGATATGTTAAATTCAAAGTTTGACATGAAGGATATGGGTCTTACTAATGTGATTCTGGGTGTTCAGATCACTGGAACATTGGACGGCCTTACATTATCTCAAACTCATTACGTTAATAAGATTCTGAGAAAATTCAACAATTCTGACACTAAAGTCGCCAGGACCCCGGTGGATATGAGTATCCATTTATCGAAGAATGGGGGGAAAGTGTCTCCCAATTGGAATATTCTCAGGTCATCGGGAGTCTAATGTACTTGATGAGTTGTACAAGACTTGACATAGCTTACTCAGTAAGTAGACTGAGCCGATACATGAGTAATCCAGGACATGATCACTGGAAAGCGATAGTTAGATTACTATGCTATTTGAGATATACTCGTGATCTGGGACTGCACTGCACCAAATATCCAGCAGTATTGAAGGGTACTATGATGCAAACTGGATATCGAACACGAAAGACTCAAAGTCTGCAAGTGGATGTGCATTTCTACTTGGTGGTGTAGCGGTATCTTGAAAATCTTCTAAACAGACGTGTGTAGCACGTTCTACGATGGAATCAAAATTCATTGCTTTAGATAAAGCAACTGAAGAAGCCGAATGGCTACGACAATTTCTTGAAGATGTTCCAAGATGGCCTAGATCTGTGCCAGCTATATGTATCCATTGCGATAGTCAATCGACAACAGGTAGGGTACAGAGTCATATGTATAATGGTAAGTCTAGACATATACGTCGTAGACATAATACTATTAGAAAATTACTCTCAAGCAGGGTTGTCACAATTGACTATGTAAAGTCAAAGGACAATATTGCAGATCTGCTAACCAAAGGGTTAACCAGAGAATTAGTTGAAAGAGCATCGATGGAATGTGATTAAAGCCTGTGACATAGAAAGGTATCGTGAAGGAAAACCCAACCTAGCTGATTGGAGATCCCAAGATCTATATTTAATGGGACAACCTAATTGCGTGTACCTGGGATAATCACCGTGGAGTTTGAGAACTCTAACCTATTCCTATGATGCAGCGGTGATTTAGAAGGTTAAGCATTTAGCTTTTAATGACTTTTACTGGTGAGCCAGACTGGTATAGAGGAATACCATTAGATAAAAGTCACCTATGTGAGTATGAAGTGAGGCCGCTTCTTTGAGAAATTGATAAGGAAAAATTCTCTAGAAAATACTTGCAGAACTAGGAAGAGTGTTTCATGGCCAAAATGAACACAACCGTGAGAATAAAAACTTCGTTGTGGAAGTCGTTGTATGAAGCCTATTGTCTCGGTTTACTGCGAATGCGACACAGTTCAAGGCGGAACCGCCCACTTGTTTGCCGGTAAATCCGATAGATTCTCACAAGGAAAGGTTCAAGGCTAATCGCTACTTATCCTATACAGGGACTTTCAGTTGTCTATTTCTCTTGCAATCAGCTTTATAATCTGGGTTTGTTCTCCCACCAATTTCATTCATGGGGGGGATTGTTGGAAATTAGTGAATTTAATGGGCCATTATGCTAGAATTATTGGCCATTATTCTAGAATTGAATTATGAATTTAATTGGTAATTGAATTGGCCATTCAATTGGCAATTGAATTTCAGAATTCATTGGTATTCATTGGCAATTGATTTCTCTGTTGTAACCTTCCATGAGAGAATTCTATATAAGGACTCCTCCTATTCTCTAGTATTCTGTACACAAAAGAGAGACATATTCTGCAAAAAAAGAAGGTTAGTGTGTGAAGATACAGAATACAAGAGGAGAGAGAGAGAGAGACCAGATTACAACAGCAAGTTATGAGAGAGAGAAAGACAGATGAGGTACGTTCGTAGCCGATCTTTGGCGGTGTTCCAATATTCGGGTCAACTATTTTATCCTGGGAGAGTGACGCCAATAGAAAACCTACAACACCCTCGGTAGGCGGTGAATTATTCTTAAGGAAACTGCACTTGCAGGACTTGGTTTGCATATTTTGTTCATGTTTTTCTACAATTTCGTTATTTGTAAATTCTGTTTATTGTAATTGTTGAAAGTTAATAAAGATGTATTTTCTGTATCACCGAGCATGTTTCTTATAACGTTGTATTTCTCTCAACAATTACTTCTATATCGCCAATGGTCACTACCCTTTTGACGGCTTAACGCCGCTGGTGAACGGTCTGATCATTAAAAAATTATCCCGATAGACTTGAACCCGAATAAACATAGAAACTGCCACCTTTAATTATTATTATTATTCTTCTTGTTATCTGTATGCACACGGCTATCACCGTACATGTTATCACCACTGTTCATCACCCTATTGATGACCTAACGACGCTAATGAACGGCTTTGATCGCTGGTAAATTACTCTGGCAAATTCAAACCGTAGAACTATCCTTTTATAAGTTTCATTTTTCAAAAAAGAAGAGAAAGTAGTTTTTACAGGTTGTGGTTCCTTGTTAGTGTAAAATGTAATTTTAATAATAAAAATAATATTAATTTTAATAAGAAAATATAATTTTTGTATGAAAATTTAATATGAAAAAATGTATATTTTTATAAATAAAAGTTGAGATAAACAAATAGTAATAAAATTTAAGATAAGATAATAATTTGATAAGTTCAATTAATGCATAATACAAAATGAAAAGAGTTTTTCTTAAGTAAATTAAAACATTAAATTATAAAGTTAAATATTTTAGAAAAGAGCTTTAAATAAAAATAAGATAAGAAATTATATTTTGAAAATAATGTTTTAGTTAAATTTAATATAAACTAAAAGATAATATTTTCAAGTAAGGGAAAAAATAGTCTTAATGTTTTATTTGATTTTAATATAAAAATAAAAGGTAATTATTATATATAAAATAAAAAGTTCATAATTTTTAATAAAATCATAAGATTTATAGAATTTAAAAGAAATTTTAAGAAAATAAAAACAAATATATTTATAAGTTTATTTATTAAAACTAAACATAAATTGAAAAAAAAAGTAAATAAAAAGAAGTTTTAAAGAAAAATCGATAGAGTAATAATTAAAGTTTATTTTTCATTTGTATAGATCAAGTAGTGCACGAGCAATGTACTTGTTAAACTGCACAATTAAGGTGAGTTATATGATATTTGAGTTAATTTCTGTTTTCTATTGACATTTAATATGAAATATTGAAATTGATGAATTGATTATGGAATTGACGGAATTGTGAGAATAATTGTTTAAACAGCGTTCTAGCTGCTAAGGGACGATAAGCGTACTAGCGAGGCGAGGTAATAAGGGGGGAACCATGACCAGATGGCTACGAAATGATCATGTTCATTCTATATTTTGTAGGTTTGCTCCCTACTAATTGCTAGTTGAACCGTTAAACAAAAATCAATTTGAAAAAGTAAAACTGTTAGTAATTCAGATATCTATGATTTCACACTATTTTTGCTAACGTACGTTGCATCTTAATACTTCAAGTCGTGCATGATAGGTTGATGATGTTGCGGATCATCACCATATTTTTGCCAATACATGTTTTGTACATGTGATGTAATATATTATTTTTATAAACAAACTATGTGCGTACATATGTAGTAGCTCTGAGAGTTGTTTTTGGATAAATGTAAAATATTTTCTTTTAATAGAAATGAATGACTAACTCTTTTGTCTATGTTGAATGAAAATTATGTTGAGTTAAGATGTGAAAATAAAAAAAAGAGGCCTCGAGTGGGTTTTAACTCACTGGTCGGTCACGGATGCCATTCTAGAAATGAGTCGTGATAGAAGTGGTATCAGAGCAGAAGTTTAAAATTTTTCTAAAACCCCAGAGCTTAGGATGCATTGCATCATTTCATGACATTTTATGCATAATAATAACATGCTTATAGTAGAATGAATTAATAATAATAAAATATTTTTGGGTATTATAGAATGGAACCCATTGAAAGCCAAGACACGTATGGAGATTACGGTTACCGGTTAGTTCCAGCGCTTATCATTCGAAATGGAGAACCTCTAAGAGTTGAATCTCTAAATCGAGACATATATGCTTATTTTTTGGAAAGCGGAGAAAATCGGTACACTTATCAGGAAATTGTTAAAGCAGAAGATGAAAAGCCATTTTACACTAGACTTATGAAAAAGGTCGTAGTAAGGTATCGTCTTAGTACTAAAATGGGGATGCTTAGAAGATCTTTAGTTAATATGGACGACGATCGACACTATCAGACCTTGGTGGATAGAGCTGCAGCCCAAAGACATGAAAATAGATGTCCACCCCCAGAATTTGCTCCCAACCCTGTGGATCTCCTGATGGTTGCTCCAGAACCCTCATCACTTTCACATCAATTAGGTTATATGCGGAATCCTATCATCATAAGTTTTGATACAGACGAAGACCCTACCAAACCTAACCACTGGGGTAGCAATTCGGAGTCAACGGTGAATGGGCCTAGTATCGGTTAGGTTAGAGTTCGGAAAGGGGAAAAATAGAAAGAAAGTTAAGGGTTGTAAAATAGTAAGATGTTTTGAAATGTAAATAGTTGTAAGAATGTAAGTTTTAGAAGTATGGTTTACTTTTGATCATATGTACAAAAACCTGACCTTGTAAAATGTTTTGTATACAAATAAAAGTGATTTTGCTATATTCTTTTGTATTTTTTCATTATGTAATTTAAATTGCTGTTATGTAATGTTCATTGAGTAAATCTAATATTAGAATAATTTTGTTGTAATATAGATTTGTAATTATGGTGAGAACACGAAAAACAACGTGTAAAGAAAATCTAGAGGAATTTATGACGCGGGTCAATGACCAGATGGATGAAATGCGAAGGATGATCTTTGGGTTAGCACAAAACTAACCTCAAAACTTGAATCCCCAAAACCCAATCCTTAATGATCCACTTGTGCACGCACTGCGAAATCCAAACATTGATATGCCCCAAAACCAGCCAGAGGGTTCAAATATCAAAGAATTCTTAAAGATGAAGCCACCATCTTATCAAGGAGGTTTGGACCCTGTGAAGGCTAATGAGTGGATAGTCGCAATGGAGAAGATTTTTGAAGTAGTGCCATGTTCAGAGATTCAAAAGGTGAACCTTACAACATATAAGCTCGAAGGGGTAGCTCGACGATGGTGGAATTTGAAGAAACAAAATGAACTTAGTATGGAGTGGGAATGATTCTTGATTTGCTTTTGAAAAAGTATTTTCCTCAGTCTGTGCGAGACACGAAGTGCACTGATTTTCAACAACTTAAGCAAAAAGGAGGGATGACCGTCTCCGAGTATGAAGCGGAATTCACAAATTTGGTAAAATACGCTCCACATATGATTCATACAAAACATATGAAGGCACAAAAGTTTGAGGTTGGATTCAGACTTGAGATACGAAAAATGATTAGACCTCTATGGTTACCGAGTTATGCGGATATTGTAGACAGAGAAATGTTAGTAAAATAGGAAGCTAACGAAAGTAGGAAGATTTTCGAAAATCGAAAACGACCAGCTGCAAGAACGGGAAGTCTAAGAGGAGGAAATCAGAAGAAGCAGAATTTAAGAGCCACACTAGGAAGGGATCAGAGGACCGCTTGTACGATTTGTGGGAAAATGCATCTCGGAGTTTATTGGCGGGTGAGAAATAGATGTTTCAACTGTAATGCAGAGGGACATATATAGAGGAATTGTCTGAGGCTTTTAGCAAGCAATGCTAGGAATGAAAATCCGACCCAGACTCCAGGAATAAGAAGTGCAAGGAGACCACCCAGGATACAAGGAAATAATAACAATCAGAGACAAGGTAGAATGTGTGAGACCCTGACCCGTTTTCTTTTTCGGCATTTTTCGACGCACGTTTTGTGTTTATGTGATAGCATGTTTATATATGCTTTTGATGCATGATCGGGGTTAGATATGCATGCGGGGCAGGTTCTCAGGGCCGTGGGATGTTACGGTGCGAATTTTGAAAATTTTAAAAAAAAGATATTTTGGAGGCCTATAAATATCTAGAGTTAGATATTTTCAAAAGATATTTTCAAAACTTCTCCAGTATGTTTTCATTTTCTCTCTACATTCTCTATAAGTTCTTAGGGGCCTGGGGCTCGATTTTCAACGATCCAACAAAGGATCCTTGCTTTTGGCACGGTGGGCTACGTGTTTATTCGGACAGAATTTCATTCCGGTGAGGCTCAGTTTTGCACGTGGTTCGAGGCGTCGAGTTTTTAACTCACCGAGGTAAGATCCTAGACTCTCATGTCTTATAAGGCTGTTACGTGTAATTGTGCGTGTTTTTAATGGTTAGATTGCTGTAGATTTGATTTTGTTTCAAGAAAATCGGGTTTTGGTTTTAAAAGGCTTTTTGTGTGTTTTCGGTTGGGTGAACCGAGTTTTGAAGCTTTTCGTTCGGTGGTCTTTGGTGGTTTGAGTTCGTGTATGTCCGTGGGAGTTTATTATATGCGAATCGGTAGGTTTATGGGTGTTTTGATGCATCATAGTGGGTGCTGGAGAGTTTGAGGGCTTAGAACACCAAGAATAGGAAAATCTGGGTTTTTCTCGGGTGGTAGCTCGCTCGAGCGCCCGATGTCTGTTCCAGCGGACTAGCTACGCAGGGCCATTTTGTTTTGATGTTATCTCCCTTATCCGGACTCGGAATTAGGTCATTCTTGTACTCAAATCGAAGCCCCAAAAGTCTTCTTTCCAATGACACCTCTCGCACCTTAAAATTATTTTTATAGAAAAAGCTATGACCAAAAGAGTGAAGGTATATCAAGATTTCTAAACCATTTTTCACCCATTTTCGGCCGAGTGTTGGAAAAAGGTTGTTTTTCATCCTTGTGGGTCCTTTCTACCAAGTTTCTCGTTTCTTGGGGTGTGTGGGTTCACGTTGCCGTGTTGGGCGTGTGTGGGTCCGAGTTGGCCATGTCGGGTGTTAGTGTTTTGGTGATTGGGTTATTGGTTTGGGTTTCGTCTCAGCGTTGACCGCTCGAGCGGTGGTTATGCGCTCGAGCGGGCTGGTGGCCGAGAGTTGAGTCGGTGGGTGACCGCTCGAGCGGTGGTTGTCCGCTTGAGCGAGGTGGTGGCAGAGATGTATGTCGGTAGGGGACCGCTCGAGCGGAGTTGTGGCAGTGTGCTATATGAGTTGGGGACCGCTCAAGTGGTGGTTGAGCGCTCGAGCGCTTAGGTGGGGTTGACCTTCGGGTTTCGTTTTGGTTTCCTGTATTGTTGGATGTCTTGGTGAGTGGACGGTCGTGTGGGTGAGCGAATGACGGGTGTGTGTGGTACGTGATATCGTGACGGGTTATGTGACGGGTGGCGTCATGATGTGGGGTTATTACGGCTATGTACGTTTATAACCGGCTTTGTGCATGTATAACTCTAGTTTATTTATGTACGAATTGTGAAGTTATACATGGCTTGTTGTTGATATGTATAACGTGGTTTTATGCTTTAAAACTCATAGTTTTATAGGCATGTATATGTGGACTGTGAGGAGCAGACGCATGTGATGCATGTTGCATGGGTTACGTGCGCGGTGTGTGTTGCACGGGTTACGTGCGTGGTGTGTATTGCATGGGTTGTGTGCGTTGCATGGGTGGCATGCATTAGATGGGGCGGTGGTCCTTCGGTGAAAGCCCAAGAAGACACATGATAGATGGGGTGGTGGTCCTTCGGTGAAAGTCCGAGAAGACACATGATAGATGGGGTGATGGTCCTTTGGTGAAAGCTCGAGAAGACATGTATTAGATGGGGCAGTGGTCCTTTGGTGAAAGCCCGAGAAGATCCTTGTGTTATGTGGGTGCTTTGGACCCTCGGATCTATCCCGCAAATTAAGCCGGTTGCCTCTGTTAATGGCGTTGTTATTGTAACTCCGTATAGAACTTGTCATTACCAAGCCAGTCTGTGTGACTCGGGTCTAGGGTAATGGGCAAGAGTCTATAGTTGTTACCTTTGTATGTGTTTTTACTATTTTTCCTTAACTATGGCATGATATCTGTTAAGATGATATGCATAGTTTCAAGGATGGAACGTGATCTTAAAGATAGTGTGTGTGATGCATATCTGTTATGTGTTGGGTGTGTTGCTCATAGTGTGTTGGGCGTAGTGCATGTGTTGCATGAGTAGCTTGTTGGGGCTTGGTAGAGCTGGCTTAGATATATATATATATATATATCCATGTGCTGTATGTACATATATATCTGTTATCTTTGGGACTCGTGCGAGTCGTGTTATCAAACTGTTTTGCTGGCTCTGATGAGTCGTGATCTAAAACTATTTCCAAACTGTTTTAAGGCTTGAAAGAGAGTCTAAAATTGCACCTTATTTTTCTAGCATGTTTGGCTTGTACTGCATGCTTGTCTAGTTTCTGCTGAGTTTTGGCTCACGGTGTGAGATTTAATTTTTTTTAGGTATCGATCACGTAGGTTGATCCGAGATTGCTGGTGGGGTGAAAAAGCTGTAGCCTTCCTTTTTGCTAGTTTTGAACATGTATGTGATAACATGTTTTCTGGCATTGGGGCCGTGTAATGTAAGTCATTTGGCGATTATATATAATGCATGTATGGTTTAATCTGAAAGTATATTCCCGGTTGGATTTTATGTTCGGCTGGTTGTGGGTGTTTCACGTGACCCGGAGTTTGGGGTGTGACAAAAGGGGTCAAAATTACACACTTTATGAATCTTCCTTTTCGATAAAGTGTATCAAACCTTCTTTGTCGACAGAAAAAAGGTTGTCAAGACAGGAAATTGAGGAACCACCCCTTAATACAATACATAAAAAAAGTAGGGATAACTTTTTCCTTTGCTTTACTCAAAGGGATGTGGTCGAGGCTGAAAGGAAGATTACCTTAACTACTTGTCCCCTTTATCCCTGTCATCTGTATACTTAATGTGATACCCCTTGTTGAACATTTAATAGTACATACTAAATAATAGTAGATAATAAATAATAGTACACTAGGAAACTATCTTTAGTAGGCTGTATACATTCTTCCACGGGTCGATGGTAGTATGTCTTTCCCCACTAAAAAATTGCTTGGAAGCTGTATAGTTATAAGAATGGGCAAAAAAAACTAAGGATCACTGGATCCATAATTTTGTCCTTCCCTCAAGCCTTAGAATTTTGAATTTGTTTCAAATAGTTGGAATAATTCCCTCGTGTGGCATAAGGTGAATTCAAATTAAAAAACTCAAAGAGTTCCTTGCGGGGAATTTTTGTGTAAACCCCCCTTTTATCAAAGGTCTCCAAGTTGGTAGCGAAAGTGTCGAATATTCGCCTTTCCCGATCTATTCTTTCCTGTTCATCCGGAATGAAATCTCCTTTAGGAATCTGCCCAATATTCCTTTGTGGATCAACTGAAACTAATCCTTCGTTGAACACTCTAATCACTTCGTCTTTCCAAAGGTTTCGCAATTCTTTCGAGAGAAAGTACAAGCTCTCCTTCACTTTCTTTACTGGACGAGAAGATGCAAATTGTGAAGGCCTTCCCACCACGCGATGTTCAAACCTCATCAGAGAGAGAGAAGCGAATTGAAAACCAGCCTCAAATCCCTTCGTAATCGAAGGTGAAAGCGGGGTAAAGACGACGAAAGCCTTTTTTCTTTCTTTGTCAGCCGACTTGAAAGGTGCTCTCAGTGTACCGCCATACGCACCCAGATATTAAATCAATTGTGGCTGGCCCAACGGTTTCTAGAATGCCGTTGTCATGATGTTGATCCAGCTTTTGTGACTACGGCATCCGCGTAGCTCTGAATACGTGCATTGGTGCTCTTTGCTTGATGTCCTGGATCGCTTAGTTGTAAATCGCTGTTTCGTCGGGCGGTAGCTTATTTCTAACACCCCCTTACTAGATCAAACAAATAAAACTCCATTGAATGAATCAACTTCTCCCTCCCGAACAAGGGTTAATGGTACGGGGAAAAGCGTCGTTCGAAAACTTGAGTTAGCTCATTTTGAACCACCTTCTACTTTTGAACCTATTCTCGACCCTGAGCGTAGCAACCCAAACCCAAAGAAAGGCGCACTGGCAGCTCGTATTTGCGATAAACGCACTTTGATTGTTCAACCATTACATTAATAGGGGCCTTCCAGGAATTGACCAAGCAGGAACCGGGGATCAAAGTTCCATTGATTCGTCTATCTCAAATAGGGAAAAAATGAAATCAAGAAGGGGTCAGCTGAGCTCGAAAGGGGTAGCGGGTCGTCAGCTAAGAGCTCTGACCGATAACGAAGCTAAAGCTTCACATTGGTCCACTCACAACTTACACGGCTAAGTTCCAACTCTATGTTGATAAGAAAAAAGAAAATCCCCTAAGAGGAAGACTTAAAACTATTCCAACAGAAAGAGGAGATTTAAATGCTTCATAGATAACCCTCTGTGTCTCGTTTCCATCCAACTCACCGGGAGATCGAAGAGCGGTTTGCGCTTCACGCCCCAACCCACTTAACTAATGGATGCTTAGATACCTGCAACTGAATCTGTAAGCGGCGCAGGGCAGAATGGATGCGAAAAGCGGCGAGAAGAAGACAAACAGAGGGAGAAAGGGAGACCTCTTTCTATTGTCTTACCCTTCTACTTCTAGACTGGTTCGTCGGCAGGACTGCGAGCCCAAGATTTGATTCGTCAATCGACGAATCCATGCTGTGTAACCTGGAAAAGGAGAAAGAGATGATGGTAATGCACCTCATATAAGAGGGAGGGGGTCTGAACATCCTTGTACGTACGCTGCCCATGTGAAGAAGTTCTTCTCTAATTCCAAATCAAGCCCCCATTCTTCAGTGATGAGCTATAGTGAACAAATCTGATGTGTTTTTCCTAGAGAGAAATGTTTTTCCACTAGAACAAGTTCGCTGCGAGCCGAGCGATCTAAATTACTCAATCGAGTCGAGGCACTATTCACCAAGTGGAACTTTTGACTATCTTTCCTAAGCCAACCGCCCCTTCTCCTATACCTGGTTGCTTCTCGCTCACCAAAGCGTACTTCATTTCCCGGGATGAACGGCTCCTTCTTTCTTCTTTCTAATTGGTAAGAAAGTGGGTTTTCGCTTAGGTTCTTCCTTAACCTTAGATGGAGAAAGAAATGCTTAAGGAAAAGGCGCCCTCGAAGCTGACGCGTCAGTCCTCTCTTATTGCTTTATTTGAACCGGCGTAAGGAGGTTCAGTCAAGTATAGTATAGTGCGGCTTATGGTTCTAGTAGCACAAAATATAGAAACTTGACTATGCTAGTTCACTCTAGAAGACCTAGTCTGACTATAGTTAGTAGTATAGATTAGTTAGATTCGTAGAACAGAAGAAGAGCCTTTACTTTCTATTATACTTTACTTTCTATTATATTAGTAAAGTGCTAGAACCCGTTTAGAGTAAGGTTATCTTTTGGATGGCTGCGAAGCTTTTCATGTTGGTATGGAGATTTTGCTTCCCATTCGTTGAACAACCCCCCTGTTGCAACACTTAACTATGCTTCAAAGGGAAAACTCCACCTATTTTTAAGCTATTGAATTAGGCGATCCAAAAATTAATTTCTTTCTCACTCCCTTCTATCAGAAAAGGAGGCTTAGCTCTGAAATGGTGATAAGGCAAGCTGTCTGTATCTAGGTAGAAGTAGATCTCGAGCTCTGAAGGCTTTAAGGGATATAGGGCAAGTTTGGAACCCTAACCCAGACCATGAAGGGAACTATATCCTTAATCCGGGTTAGACTATCACAGAGGAGACTCGCCTGGGCTCTCATCGAGACTAACTCACTTCTCTCTCCTTAACGTCTGGTACCATTGCCCCATCCCTCTGCCTGTCTTCTAATGGCTGGGTCGGGTCATTCTTCACTCCTGTTACAAAGGAGACCTCTCTTCACATACTGACCCTCCAATTAGTTTCATTTCTGGGGCAAAGCTGAGCACTCGGGACATAAGGGCCTACGGTGATTATTAACATCCTTTTCCAGTCCATATCTTCCCACCTCTGGTCACATGTGCTTTCAAGAGCCCGGTTCGGATCTAAACAATTTTTTATGTATGTCTCATGTCTTTCTGCTCATCGGGATCCAAAGAAAGATAGACCTACCTACCAGAAAAAAGTGACAAGATTAATCAAATAAAATAAGCTCAAGAGAAGAACCAGTTTTCTTCTTCTTATATATCCCATCGTATACATCGTAATATAACCCTATTTTCAAATCAAAAAGTACCCTCTCTATTCTTAAGTAAGCCTGCACCTTTTAGGTTATCCGGAAGGAATAGAATAACTAAAGTGATGTGAAACCTCCACAAAGAAAAAGCTCCTTGGACTTCCCTATCCGTATGGCTGACCAATCCATGACAACCCCACAACAAAGAGTGAAATGCCAAGCCCTTTCTATGCCGGCCGGATAATTAAATCTACATGTAGGGTTTAACCTGGTCAAAACTTATAAACTTCCTTGAGAGGCTATCGTCAATCCCAAACAATTGGGATGAGGATTCCGTCAATAATTAATAATCACTATATAATTAATACTGCTATCCAACTCACCGAGACTATTTACCCATAAAATATCGCACCATTTAATGAATCAAAATAACGAATATTAAATATACGCAAATAATAATTACTTCGGGATTAAGAGCATAAGTACTCATAATAATCTTGGGGTGTGAATTAATTTATATAGTTAGTAAAAAATTAATTACCCCAATGTGGTCATGTTTAATACACACAAAGTGTATTAGCATAGAGAGTCGGAATAATAGATGTCGCTATTATCTATTCTCTGTAACCAAGACAGGCCTACTAAAACTTTGTGCTACAGTCGTACTAATAATTTGTCCAATTCCATCTAAACTGTGAACAAAAAACTTATATTATACAAAAACCTATGATTCGGTCTTCTGTGTGCATGCCATACTCTACACACCAGATTAAATACTGTATAGAATAAAGAACGACCATGTATAACATTAAAGAAATGATATTGCATTCATTGCTCATTAAGATTCTCATAAAATGAAAAAATAATTTTATTAAAAAATAAATTAAATACTAAAACCAAATAAAATTCATGATTTTTAGTATACAACCCTGACATTAATAAGCATTGTGTTGACACAGAAGAGAAACACGAGTTGATGAAAGAGATCCACAGAGGAGTTTGTGGGCCTCACATGAATGGAATGATGCCGGCTAAAAAGATCCTGTGCCAATAATATTTTTAGATAACAATAGAGGTGGATTGTCACCAGTTTGTTCAGAGATGCTGAAAATACCAAGTTCACCAAAGCTCATGAATTTTAGGTAATCGACGTGATAGGAAAGATCTATAACATGACGTCACCTTGGTCGTTCTCAGTTTAGGTAATCGACGTGATAGGAAAGATCACACTTAAGGGATCAAATGGACATGAGTTCATCCTCGTACCAATTGACTATTTCACAATGTGGGTAAAGGCCGCCTCCTACTCTATTCTGAAGGCCTCTCGAGGAACCAGATTAATCAAGGAGAATCTTATCTGTTGATATGGGGTTCTGCACCAGATTATTTCTAACAATGGTTTTTATTTTCAAGGAGAAGTTTTAGACCTTTTAGAGGACTATCGAATTGTTAGTCATAAGTGCTCTTCGTACATACCCCAATCCAATGGAGCTATGGAAGCCGCTAACAAGAATCACTACTACAATAATAGATAAAGATCTCACTTAAAAAATTAAAACAATCTCGGTTTCTTATTAAAGCGTGATTAAAAAAATAAAAAAAATATTTAATCTCGGTTGTTCAAATAAACTAAAATTATATGTATTTTTTATCTCAGTTATTAAAAAAATAAAATAATAAACTAATTTTTTAATCTCAGTTTTACTTATAAATGAGATTAAAATTAAGTGCAGCATATTTAAATCTTCATATTCGTCCCTCTCTCTCCCCGATAACAGTTAATCTCCCACCCTCAAGCCGTCTAGCGGCGCTAGGTCTTTTCGGCCCTCTCTGTCATCTTCAACCTCCATAGTCTCAGGCTCAATCCACGGCTCACGCCACCGCTACTCACACCACCGTCAATTGGCGTCGTGGCTCACGCCACTGTCGATTGCCGTCGTTCCGGTTCAAGAGAAACAGAGGGTAGTTCCATTATTTGATATCAATATACAGGTTATGTTTCAAAACTATATATATAGGTT